>ML677391.1:5936113-5979175 GCA_007922305.1 Dermatemys mawii | reverse complement strand
TCAGGCAGGGCAGAGACAGTGGGGGGATGGGGGGGCTCTTGTTCCCCTCAGGCAGGGCAGAGACAGTGGGGGGATGGGGGGGGCTCTTGTTCCCCTCAGGGGGAGGGAGAGACACAGGCGCGGGCAGGGGAATTGTCCCACCGCTGCGGTTCCCTTCATGCAGGAGCAGGGGGCTCGCTTTCCCCTTGTGCGGAGCTGGCCTCCTCCCCCCTCCAATTGGCTCAGGCAGCCCTCCATCGCCCAGGGTTCACCCAATCACAAGGCTCCAACAACCTTGGCCAGGTGAGCACCCTGCAGCCTTCCCCCACCTCCCTCTCATCCGCCCAGCAACAAGCCTGGCTCCCTTCTTCCTCATACCCATTCCCCCAGGTCAGGCTGGTAACCCTGAAGATGGCCCAGGGGCAGGGCACCCCTGCTGTAAGATCCCCTGCCCCAATCCTCACCCCTGGTGAACACTGCAGCCAGCTAAGCTGGGCCTGCCTTGGCAAGCCCCTGGCTCCCAGGGCCAGCGGGGCAGGTCCCAACCAGTCACCCTTGACTGTGAGCCAGGATCCCCAGACCTGGGGAAGGGTTGTAGAGCTTGAAAGACCAAAAAAACGGCCCTACCAGGTCAGCCCAAAGATCCATCCAGCCCCGTATCCTGTCTCCCCACAGCGGCTTGTTTTTTTTTCCCCACCAGAGAAAAGACAGGAGGACCTCTCCCACCTTCTCTCTCTCTAACCAACACCACGGAGGAATCCCCAAGATCCTGAGCATCATGTTCTCCCAAGGTACCAATTCTTCCCTTTTATTGGTAGTGCAGGCAGCACCCCTGGACGCCCCAAGAGAGACTGGGCACTGTACAGTCACATAGTGAGACATGGTCTCTGCCCCAAAGGCTTCACAATCCACAACAGGGAGAGGAACAGAGGCTCAGAAACCAGCCCTGGACCTCCAGCAGCTTAGTGGCTGAGCTAGAACTACACTCCTCCATTAACTACCCTAACCCCTCGTCCTCTCCTTTTATGCAATGCACGATATTGCTCAGTGACACTAGGTTTTTCCTATAGTGCCTCTCACGATAATATGGGAGCACCAAATGGGCAGTTTAGATCTGCAGAGCACTGCCCAGCCAAGCTAGGAGTACCACACAGAATGACTGGCTCTGGGGAGCTACATAGTACGTCAGAATCCATAACCCTTTAATCTATAACTTCACTTGGAGTCCCACAGTCATGACAAGCCTCCCCCAGAGATGACCGACAGTCAGTCTCATTGCCCATTCTAAAGCTCTGCAGCCACAGTCCTCAGGCCAGGTTCCACTTTCTAGCATTAGATGGCATCCTGAACCCAAAGAGGCATTCATCTCAGTGACAAGCCTTAGACAGCAGGTCCCTCCAGTGGGAGAGAGGTACAGTTCCAGGATGGTACAGTTCTAGGATATCAGCAATATCCACACCCCCAGTGCATGAACTCTGCTGGAATTCTGCTCACCACAGTCTCCAGTCCTGGTCACCACTTGATTCACCAAGATTTCAATCAAATTACACTTTCTGATGGAATGAACCACGTCTCCTCCATGTTGAGATGAATATAGGAAACGGCAGCAGTTCCCAGGGAGTTCCAGGATGCTCATTACAAAATCCCAGAATATCCTTCTGGCCACACACAGTATGGCAGATATCACAGGATTTACCGCTAGAGTGCTCCCTTTGGGGAGTGGATAAGGGCCCTGCTTTTGTTCCTGGTGCCTCCCTTTGGGTGCTGCGGTTGCTAGAGAGTTGATCTGAAGAGGAGCTATGCGTTTCCAGATATAAGTATCAGGGGAGTAGTTCTGCCTTCCCCCAACAGACATTCAACAAAAAGGGCAAAGTAGAACAGTCCTGCAACCCCCAGGCAGTGTGGATCCACCTGGCTTGTCATGCAAGGCAAACAAGTCAGAGTTTCCGAGTCCATGCTGGGTTTCTTTAATCCCTAGTCACTCCAAGAGGCCCAGGCTGAGCATCCTGAGCTCTAAGAAACTAAAACAATTTAAGGTTCCTCTGCTTATCCGGAGGACATGGACAGCAGAGGATCTTCAGCAGCCTTCCTAGTCAGCATCCCGGTTCTGTGGATTCAGGGAGCTCCATGCCCTGGCTCTCCCTCCCTCCAAGTGCCACCCTTAGAGGGCTTGGTGTGTCTCTGTTAGGGAGCTGCCCTTCTCCTCGTGCAGCAGGTTTCACAGATGTCCCAGTCTGGGACCTGATTGTGCCTACAGGTGCTTATTAACCCCTTCCTGGCTGACATGGGGACTTGCTCCACCACATCAAGTGCTTCCCACAACTACCCCTCCTCCCACTCTGAGGAGTTGTGCTAACCATGTATGGGATAGGTACCACTATGCAGTGGTACAGAAATGGCTGGGGGTAGCACGGATGTTCTGCACACAACAGCCCAGCTAACACTGGTGAGTGATATGGACACACTGAACTGTTGCAATAACCATTGATTCTGGCAACACTTAGCTTCACCGTTTCAGCTTGAAGTGATGCCTGTCTCTCCATGATGTGGACCTAAAGCAGGCCTGCACAACATGCGGCCCACGTGGGCGGCCCGTGGGGGATGAGTAGGGATGGGGCAAGCCAAGCAGTGGTGTGGGGGGAAGCAGCCGGGGGCAGGGCGAGGGCGGGGCTTTTTGGCCCGCAGCTGGGTTTTTTTGCAGTAATATGGCCCTCGCTGCTTTCTGAGTTGTGCAGGCCTGACCTAAAGTGATGCAGACCACTGCACTGGCTCCATCAGAGACAAGCTAGCTTTGTTGGCACAGGTGTTACACTCAGCAGGCATGATGGACCAAGACACAAGGCTTTGCATAGACATAGCAGCTTAAACCACAGCAATCCATGGTAGAGAGGCCTGGAGGAAAGGAGAATCTTCTAGAACAGTGGTTCTCAACCTTTCCACACTACTGTACCCCTTTCAGGAGTCTGATTTGTCTTGTGTACCCCAAGTTTCACCTCACTTAAAAATTACCTGCTTACAAAAACAGATAAAAATGTCACTGCATTTATAAATAAATTGAAATATTGTCCTTACATTTCAGTGTATAGTCTACAGAGCACTATAAACAAGTCACTGTCTGTATGAAATTGTAGTTTGTACTGACTGCACAAGTTCTTTTTATGTCGCCTGTTGCAAAACTAGGCAAATCTCTAGATGAGTGGATGTACCCCGTGGAAGACCTCTGCGGACCCCCAGGGGTATGCAGACCCCTGGTTGAGAACCACTGCTCTAGAGGGATCCAAACTGGATTATTACAGCCTGTGGTATGAGAACATACAGGTGTCTCTTGCTCCATGGGTGAAACTGGGAATGTCTACGCTGCAATTAGACAACCACCCAGCTGACTTGGCTAAGGGCTGTTTAATTGCTGTGTGTAGACATTCACCTCTCAGGGTTCTAGAGGCCAAGCTTCAATGTCTACACCACAATTAGCCTGAGCCCTGGTCTACACTGGACCGGGGGGGGTGTGGGAGATCAATCTAAGATACACAACTTCAGCTACGAGAATAGCATAGCTGAAGTTGATGTACTTAGATCAACTTCTCGTGGCGTCTTCACGTCGGTGAGTCGACTATTGCCACTCCCCTGTCGACTCCACCTGCTCCTCTCACAGTGGTGGAGTACCAGAATTGACTCTCTCGGTGATCAATTTATCGTGTCTAGGCTAGATGCGATAAATCGACCTCCAATAGATCGATCGCTACCTGCTAATCCTGTGGGTAGTTTAGACATACCTTAAGCCTTCCAGCTGCCACAGGCATCTAACTGCAGTGTAGACATACCCTCAGTGGCTTCAACCTGGCAATAAAACGAGGAAGCTGAATATCTGAACCTTCTTGAGCTAACTGATACCTGGGAAACACCTGCTAAATACCAACTTTGGTGCAGCCCTGCCTGGCCAGGGCATTTCCTAAACCCACTCATAGATTGCAGACCCGTAATGGATCAGAAAAATTATTTCCACCTCCTCTCTCTGGGGTGCTGGAAGCTCAGCTCGCCTCCTCCCAAAAGTAGCTGCTGAGATCTGGATACCCCCACTCTGTTCTGCAGGAGGCCTTTCTTCACTCATGGCCACAACAGAAGACAATCTGTCTTTCTGAAATCTCCTTGTACAGGTCCAGCGGTCAGCTAAGACTTTAACATGGCCAAAACAGCTCCTGATCTTTCCCCCAAAACTCTCCTCTCGTCTCTTTTATCACTGGATAACATTTTTGATTTGGCTTTCACCTTTACATCAGTCCAGGCCATGTCTATATGTTGCCACTTCTTACTGCACTGCTTCTCCAGTATCTGACCTTTCATCTCTGCCCATGTAGCCGGAATTCTTGTCCAAGCCTTGATCATCTCACATCTTGACTCTCTTCCTCTCTGGCCTCAATGTCAGCAATCTTGTAGCCCTCACACACATTCAAAACAGTGCTGCTAAAGTCCATTTCCTAGCTCATCATTGTCATCTCTCTCTCTCCACTGGCCCCTCCTCTTCTATCGCATCAAACACAAAGTCTTCCTCAATGTAATCTTACCCAATCAGACCTCTTCCCACAGCGCAGCGTTGACTCTGCCTTTGTTCCACCCATGATGCCAGCTTCCATTGCTGATTCTCCACTTCTCCCATACCACCACTTACACATGGGGAAAACTCCCAGCCAGAATCCATAAAGCCACCACACCCTGTCCTTCAAATCTCTCCTCAAAATTTATGTCTTCCAAAATGCACATGGAAAAATGCAACCTGATAATGGCTGGGCAGATGGAGGGCATTCAACTAAGAATTTCAATAGTGTCCCCAACTCGTTTGTCTCATCTGTCTGTTGCACCTTGTCTTGCAGACTGTAGGCTCTTTGGGGCAGGGACTCTCCTGTATTACATCTGTACAGTGAAGAGCACAATGGGGCCCTGACCTGGTTGGGGCCTTGAGGTGCTACCACAAAATCAATGTTATAATTTAACAATAAAGGACCCTGGGGCCAGGACACTGCTGAGGAAAACCAGCTTCTGGTTCTATATGTCTGTGAACAACATGGTGTAGGTCAGTCTCAAAGAGCTGTACATGAACAACACACTGTTCTCAGCTCCACCGTTCACTTCCAGCTCGTGTAGGCTGGGCCCACACCCTCTGGACTAGATTTTGAACCCCTTTCTCTCAGTGGTGAGCACTTATCTGATACTCATTCCCCCGGAAATCAATGGGGCCAGTAACTGCTCCACTATGGGAATATGGAATTCACAATCAGGCAGATATGGAGGGTATCAGCCCTCCTAGGATCTTAATCATCTGACAGTTTTTTCAATAAGCTTTTTTTTGTAATTATCTCAAACACTTCAAGTGAGAATTCTTTTTGAATCACTCCCCATCTGTTATGGTATTTCAGACCGGACGTATAAATGCAATGAAACATCCTGATGCTGCGTGGCAGGCTGAGCTGCATTTGGCAGATTATCAGTTTCTGACGGTATCTTTGTTTTGCTATTGATTGTACATTTTATTATTGAAAAGAGGATTTGAGAGAACGCACGTGTGAACGCCCCTCAGAGCAACAGCTCTACTCACATAGATACGAACAGAGCAGTGGTTCTCAACCTATTTATCATTGTGGGCTGTATATGCATGCCCCCGCAAAATTTTCCCCCATAGACCCTAACCTCAGCACCTCCCACCCAGAGACCCTTCCGCAGAGTGGGACCAGGAACAGAGACGCTGGACCTCACTGTGTGTGGTTGGGCAGCAGCCCCGACCCTGGAATCGGCCATATGGGGCCGCACGGCAGGGCAGCCGGGTGGCAGCCTGGACCCCAACCCCACAGGCCTGCCGGCAGCCCCAACACTGACCCTGTTGTACAGGGCCGGGCGGCAGCCAGATACCGTTCCTGTGCAGAGCCAGCCAGCAGCCCCAGACCCCTGACCCCATGGGGCCAGATGGCAACCCCAATCCCAGACCCCAGACCTTTTGGGGCCAGGTGGCAGCCCTGGACCCCAGACTCCTGCTGTGCAGGAGTAGGCAGCAGTGCTGAATCCCAACCACTCCAGGCAGCCCAGACCCCACCATGCAGCCTGGCGTGGGCTACAGCTGTGTGCTAATTGGGCCGCATGCTAGCCACAGGTTTAGAACTACTGGAACAGAGGAACGTAAATATTAACCAGCTACTTCCCTTGGGAGATGGGCCCAGGTAGAAGAAACCCCACTCCACCTCCTTCTGGAAAGTCAATGAGACTGAGTCACTCAGGCACTGCTGAAAATGTCCCCCAAGCAGTCTGTTAGTTCAGTGGGCTCATGGACATTTATCCAGATTTCACAAAGCTCACAGGTTAATAACAGCCCTGTGATGTCTCCAGCACGGAATCCATCATTTGAATGGTGCCCGAGACACAGCCCAAGGAAAAGATGTCTGCTCCTGTCAAGAACACTGAACAAAAACCAGTGACAATGATTAAAATTGTAAAAGAAAGTGTTCCGTTAACTGACAGAGACGGCTTCCCCTTTCCAAGGGGCACCTGACCTGCATATCACAAGCTGGGAATCCTGATTGACAGGTCAAACACCTATGAATACTGAAAAGTAGCTCTTGTTGGCTTAAGAAAGATACAATGTAATTTTGGTAATGAATTAGCAAGTGAGAAACACAGGAAAAGAACAAGCTTCCCATGGAGCACTGAGACTGCCTAGCTGTTTTTTGCCACAGTGGGAATGGACTCAACTGGTAACAAAGCAGCAGCCTAGACCTCTCCATGGATCATCCTGCTGACATTTAGTTCCCTGTTCAACACCCCGAGACTTGGTCTCACTCCCTTGCTCAGATGCCATTATGATCATTGTTCCCTGGTAGCATTTGACGCAGCATCTACGGGGGGAACTCCTTGTGCATCAAGTGCAGCGACACAGGCTCTCCCCTGTGCGCTTTGCCTGGCAGGTCATGCAAGCGTCCCTGCGCTGTCAGCGTCCCCCAGAGTTTCTCCCCCGTGTGGATGCGTTGGTGTCCCACCAGGTGCTGCTTGCGGGTGAAGCTCTTCCGGCACTCGGTGCACTGGTAGGGCCGCTCTCCCGTGTGCAGACGCTGGTGCGTCAGGAGGTGCTCTTTCCGCATGAAGGTTTTCCCACACTCAGTACAGCCATAGGGTCTCTCCCCAGTGTGGATCATCTGGTGCCTAATGAAGTTTGAATGGTGGTTAAAGCCCCTCCCACATTCGTTGCAAATATACAAGCCCCTGCTCTTCCCCGCGTGACTCCTCTGGTGTATCATGAGGTTGATCTTCAGCCGGAAGCTCTTCTTGCACTCAGCACAGGTGTGCGGACGGTCCCCCATGTGGGAGAGCTGATGTTTGCTGAGGCTCAACATGTGAGGGAAGCTCCGTTTGCACTCAGGGCAATTATAGAGTCTCTCCCCCGGCTGGATCTGTGAGCAGGATTTGAGACACTGGTTTTGCTTGAAGCTCTCCATGTGCTCAGCAGGTGTGTGGGCTTCACCATGGATCCTCTGGTGCAGTACACACTGCTGCTCATAGAGGAAGCTTTTTCCGCATTCAGAACAGACGTACGGCGCCTCTCCTGGGAGGCTCTCCTCTTGGACAATGATTGTGGTGAAGTTACTGAAGTTTCCCTCGTCTGGAGCTGAGTCCCCCAGACTGTTCCCATCAGGGTATTCTCCCTGGATGCTGACACTGCCCTGATCTTCAAAGATCGGCTCTTGCTCAGGGTACTGGAAAACAGTCTCTTCTGGCTGTCCATGCAACGTGCTGTACAGCTCCAGGCTCACCGGGATTCCCTCCTCAGCTTTGACTCCAACTTCGTCATCTGCTGGACTCAGAGGAGAAACCAAGAGTTATTAGTTTTCTGCTCCCTGTCCATCCACCACCTGCCTCTCAGCACCCTGCCATCTTTCTGCTTCCAGGCACCATCTACCAGAGAAAACTGTGTCACCAACTTACTGCCCCACTCTAAAATCCCCTACACAGGGAGACAGCAAGCAGGGACTTATGGTGCAATCACAGTACCTCAGTGCCAGCAAAGGAAGAGAGGCACCAGGCTAAGAGACTTAGAGGAGAACGTCCCTTTGGCTTAAAAAGGAGAAGAACCAATTCCATTCCAACCCACTTTCCAAAGAGCCCAAAAAGAGATGGCTGAGTGGAAATCAGTCAGGCCCAGTGGGAAGCTGTAACTAAGCCCTGCAAAAGTGATCTAAGAAATGCAGTTTGACAGAGAGGGCTATCTGACAAGACGGGATGCTAAGAGCTGACAAAAGTCTCTCTTGATTGACAGATTCCTGTTGCATTCACTATTTGAGTCATTCCAATGGCTCGCTCACCTGTGCTGTGCTCTGTAGAGATTTCTCTCTCCTGTGAGTCCCACTGATCCCTGATGCACAGGTCTTCTTGTTTTACCCACGATACAATATCATGAGTAAGGCTCAACGATTCTATTTGCAAGGGGAGAGAAATTACATTGTGATTAGCTAACATCCGCCCATTCATGTGTTTCTATTAACTAACATTTATACAGAGCACCCAGGGGCTGTACAGAGACACGGCCCATGCTGAAAGGTGCCTACAGTCTGGGCTAGGTACAACACGATGGAGGGACAGATGAGAGCAAGTGAGAGGTTTGACCAAAATAAGGCCGTGAAGATGCAGCTCGTGTTGGTTCTTGATTTTTATGTCAATAGAGAAGCTTGGCGTATATGGTGGGGAACCAGGCTGGATTTCATGGCTCTCTGCACTTGCACCAAAATGTTATGGCACTCAGAGTCACTAGTCCCTTGGCCAGTGGGCACAGGGAATATGAAAAGCAGCAGCTGGAGGCTCAGTGCTTACCTTCCTCTGTCTCTGCTGAAATATTGTTCCCACCATAATCACACACCTAATACAAGCGCTTCTGTGTTGCATTTCCCAATTCCTGGCTCTCAGCTCTAGGGAGCTCAGCCTGTTCTGCTCCAGAGAAGGCACATAAGCTTTCCTGGCGTCTTTTCCATCTCCGAACCCCTCCATGCCTCTCTCCATCCTAGCTGGCTGAAGTTAGAGCAAACTGCTTCCAAACCAGCCAACTCTGTGGCTTCACTCATAGCTCTCTCTGGGCCATCTGGCATATTCAATGAATAAAGAACACCTCACACTCCACAGCTGGAGCGAGCTCCCATTCTTGCAGTGCCCCTCCTTCTCGATCTGTGCAGCACTATTTTACCTACCTATCCTGCTTACAAAGCCTCCACTGCTATAACAACACCAAGTATTAACCCTCAGAGCACCTCTGTGAGATAGGGAAGTGCATTCCGCAGATAGGTCATCTAGACAACAAGGTCACAAAGAAAGTCTGTGGCAGAGAAGGAATTAAACCTGGGGCTCCCAAGTCCCAGACTAGTGCCCTGACTGTTGAGCCATCCTTTCTCTCCTACATCTGCCAGCAAAGCACCTTACTCACCTGTGCTAGGCTCCATCGAAATCGCTCTCTCCTCAGAGTCCCCCTGAGCCCCTGCACATGGCTCCTCCCCCTGTTCAATCCTGGACAGAAGGTCAGGTTTGGAGATGGCGTAGTCTGTTCACGTGAGAGGACAGGAAGGGGTCAGAGGGTTAGTCATAGGCACTGAGTATTATTTACAGACAAGCCACAGTGATTTTAAACCAATCTGCCCTCCCGGTTCAGGTGCAGGGAGGAGCCCTCCATTCCTGCAGGCAGGCAGCACGGTGAGAAGCCCAGACCCACAGTGTTCTGTATGCCTATTTCAAGCTGCAGTGCTCACAAGAAGGGAGAGAGCTGGCTACTAGGAGGGAGGGGCTGGTGGGTTGCTTCACCCTCCCCATGCTCCCGAATTCAGACATCCAAAGGCACAACAGAATCAAGCTAGAAGATTTGCTGTGTATCAGTTTCCTGACTATTGCATCCTTCCTTCTCCTGAGTTTTTAGCTCTGAGGTTGGTGATACCAGAAACTGGGAGACATTTTAAAGGCTGCGGCTACAATCCAAAAGCTAAGAGAGAGAGAGAGAGAGAGAGAGAGAAGACCCAGCAAAGTAATGAGAGCGAGCACCCGAGTCTTCACTCGCCACCCTTGGCAAGAGCACCAGACCACGAGTCACAGCCCTTCGCCTAGTCCAGCCCATCTAATAGCAGTAATGTCAGGGCACATTCACAATGCACAGAACAGGCCTGGGATAATCAAACTGTATCAGCACCAGGGTGTGTAGGCTGAACATGTACAATGATACGGAACTGTTATTCAGAGCTGGAAAGCTGCAGACAGAGCAGTCGCTGCAGATCTCTCATTCTCTGCTGAATGGAAGAACTGAGTGAAGCACAAACTGAAGGCTATCAGTGCTGCTCCTCTGGAATTATCATGGGTGGTGAAAGGTACATGTTGCACCTATGGACTGAAGGCCTTTATCCACAGAATGGATATAGTGTTGCACTAGCAACAGCACTGCAAGCTTGCTCTCCTCCCCTAGTCCTAATCCAGTCCTAGAAGGATCACCTCTAGAGTTTACCTCAGAGATCCCTGACATTCTAACAGAGGAGTGAAAGAAAACTGATCCTTACCCAGTGAGATCAATGATTCATAGTTGCCTTTCATCACGTTCTTATAAAGGTCTTTCTGCCAATCGTCCAATTTCCCCCACTCCTGCTCGGAGAAATAGACGGAAACATCATCGAATGTCACTGGCACCTGAAATCACAAGGATTAACCATCTGTAATACTGGTAAAGAATTAAAAAAGAAAACACAATGTTAACATGACAATATCCACTTAACTTAGGGCTTGCCCTTTGTTTATGGGCCTTCCCTCAGTTTTCTACCCACATAACAATGCGAGTCTCCAGCCAGTCAGGATTAATGCTTGTAGTATGAATACAAAACACTAAATTAAATGCTTTATTTGTGTTCAGACAGTGCATAAGGGGCTCTGTCCTCCAAACCCTCAATCACGCAGGAAGTCTTTACTCATGACTTCAATGGGGCTACACACCCTGAGTCGGTGTGCTAAATCAGATGTGAATCTTGAAATTCAATCTAAAAAAAAAAGAGCAAATTGATGTGGCAAAGTATGTCCTTTGTTAACCTTCAGTGCTTATCGCTTCTGTTCCTCTTGGCCCCTAGGATTCATGTTAGCCTGACCTGCTCAGATATACAATATAGCCTCCTTACCTGAAATTTGTTTTATACACATCAGCAGTTACACCATCAAGGCCTTCCTTGCCTCTTCAGTGCTCAAACACCTTGTTTTATTTTTCTCAGTAGAGATACATTTAAAAGAGCAATTCAGCACTTCTGCCATTTTAGACTTCTGATCATTTATCAATTTCTTTCTCTTCAGATAAATTTATAAAAGGCCTTCTTATTCCTCTTAGCACCACAGAAATCAAACTGCCCAGAGAAGCAGTGATGGAGCAGAATCCAAATAACTTGGTAAGCAACGATGGAAGCAGCCAGAGAGTGGAGAAGGCAAACCACACTACAAATTATATTAAAATAAAAGAGCACATAAGATACAAAGGAGGGTCATTTTTCTTCAATTCCCCTTTCAATATCTGATCCAGCTTTAAGACTTTATAGTTCCCCCTCAGCACCATCTGGGATATCATTACCTTGGGGGCTTCTCCCTTTGTGCCTGGGGGAAGTCTCAGGATCCAGAAGTTCCTGTTCTTCAGCAGGTTCTCCATGTTCTCCAGCCTCCTCTGCATCAGTCCATACTCCTGGATCAGAGATCCCAGCATGGCCAGTTGGTTACTAAACTCCATCATTCCTTTCTCTGTGTCAGATATTTTCTTCTCGGCTGTCCCTGTTCTGCCCTCCAGACTCAGTAACTGTGTAGCATGGGAATCCACCTTCCTTTCCACAGCTTGAATTGCAGCCACTACGGTCCACAGGGAGATCTCTGCAGTTTGCAGGTGGGTTTCTCCCACAGCAGTTTGCCTGGGGACAACATGGGGTTGCAGAGGAGCCGAATGCAGGAACTCCATGTCCCATTCCTGAGCCTGCATGAAATTGAGAGAGTTGAGGTCTCAATCCAACCTAGCAGAGTCTCCTCTAGCCACTGTCTACATGAGATCATTGTACCAATTTACCTAAATCAGTTAAGAAACTGCAGCCCCCAGGTGAGGGCACTTTGACGTCAATGTAAAAGTGTCCTATATCCATGGAGCTTAAGTCACTGTAGATTTCTCAGTGTGAGCATCTGAGATTTCAATGTTGAGCCTGTTGGTTTGCCTCTTATTTTCTATTTTTAAACCACTGAAATAATTGTACAACTACCTAATCCCTGGCATGTTTTTATGACGGTTTATTTTAATTTTATTAAATCTTTTTTGGGGACACTGTTGTAAAACCGCTAAGATGGCCTTTCCCCCCTCGCCAGGGGGCAGGAAAATGGAGCATTAGGAGGATGGAAAACACACGAATCTGTTTCAGGGGGGTTCTCAGAGGTTTGCATCTCAACAGAGGACTGTGCTCCTGCACATCACCCTCCCTACTGGACATCACACAAGAAGAGCCCCGGAGAAAAAGGCAGCTGCCGCTTACATGGCAAGGTAACCCGAAGAAAGCAGCGCTGTCGTGTTTGTCTGTAACGCTAGGAGGCGACGATTTGCAAACTCGGTGCTCGCATGTTGGCTTCTGCCCTTGGGTGCCCCGGTTTTAACGCCCCCTCCCCCCCAAACAGAGCCTCCGGGGAAGCCCCTGGACGGGTTTAGAAGGGATCTGGGGCGAGAGGAGAGTGAGACCCAGGGGTCCAGCCGGCTATTTGGTATTTCTAAGGCACAAAGACCTGGGGTTCGCCGCGCCAAGCAGCCGGCCCCCTCCCCTTCCTGCAAACCCTGCCTCGCTCGGCGCCAGCGCTGCTCGCCCCTGCACCTACCCCCTCGTGGGGCCCACATCCAGCCCGGCCCGGGGCTCAGCCCCGGCCCGGCCCCCAGCACCGCGCTCCCCGCGGCGCCCCCGCTCCAGGCCCTTACCTGGGCCGCGGCCCGCTCGGCCATGGCCCCCCCGGGCGGTTCTCCAGCGGGCCCGGCCCGGCCGAGCTCCGCTCCCGCTGCGGGCTGGGCAGAGTCCCGGCGCCGCCTCGCCACGGGCCGGCCCCGCTGCCGGGCGGAGCAGAGCGAGCGCGGCCGGGAGGGAGGGAGCCGCGGCCTGGCTGCCGGGCCGGGAACGGGGCGGGGAGCGGGGCGGCAGCGGCCCCTGGCGGCGGGTGCGGGGATCGCGGCGCCGGAGTAGCCTCGCAGGGAGATTTGTCCGCGCATTTCACCGGCTGGGTCGGTGCTGTACAGCACGCAGGGGGCGGTAGCCGGGAAGCTTGTCTCCCTCGCCAGCATGGGCTGGTCCAATCCACAACGTGACCTCACCCACCCAGGGGCACTGGAACAATTTTTCTAGTGGGAGTGGGTCGGGGCTGAACCATTGACCCAAACTGTAAACCCTGGATATAATGGATGTGCATGTGGACTTGGGCAAGTCATGTTCTCGGTGCAAGTCACCCCCAAGGAGAGAGGCTGAGAGAACTGGGGTTATTTAGTCTACAGAAGAGAAGACTGAGGGGAGATTTGATAGCTGCTTTCAACTACCTGAAAGGGGTTTCCAAAGAGGATGGATCTAGACTGTTCTCAGTGGTAGCAGGTGACAGAACAAGGAGTAATGGTCTCAAGTTGCAGTGGGGGAGGTTTAGGTTGGATATTAGGAAACACTATTTCCCTAGATGGGTGGTGAAGCACTGGAATGGGTTCCCTAGGGAGGTGGTGGAATCTCCTTCCTTGGAGGTTTTTAAGGTCAGGCTTGACAAAGCCCTGGCTGGGATGATGTAGTTGGGACTGGTCCTGCTTTCAGGGCCTGTGCCAGGATATTGTACGCCCTAGACAAAACTTCCACCTTGTTCCCCCACCTTCCACTTCCTCTCGGGTCAGGGGGTGATCCAGGCTCAGCCACATCCTCTGAAGCCACCCCACCCTTACGGACACGGGCACGGAGCCCTCCCGCCCTCCCCTCATTGGACACGGAGCCCTCACCCCCCCAGCACGAAATGGGCACAGAGCCCTCGCACACCGCCGGGCCCAAGCGGGACACGGGCACGGAGCCCTCACGTGCCTACCAACCCCCGCAGGACATGGGCACGGAGCCCTTGCACACCGCTGGACCCAAGCAGGACATGGGCACGGAGCCCTCACGTGCCTACCAACCCCCCCAGGACACGGGCACGGAGCCCTTGCACGCCACTGCCCCCCACCCTCACCAGGACACAGACACGAAGCCCTCGTGTGCTGCCACTCCCCCCGAAGTGGGACACAGACACGGAGCCCTTGTGTGCCGCCCCCCTCCCAGGCAGAACATGGGGCTAAGCCGCCACTCCCAGGCCTGAGCTCTTTTGGGCGCACCCAAATCTTGGCGCCCTAGGCGGCTGCCTAGTTTGCCTAGTGGTTACACCGGCCCTGCCTGCTTTGAGCAGGGGGCTGGACTAGAACCTCCTGAGGTCCCTTCCCACCCTGAGATTCTAGGATTCTATGAAGTAGCTAGGAGCACACACCAATATGTATTTAGTCAGGATTTAAGGGCTGATGGCACACTGCTCATCTGGGGCTTTTTAAAACTTTCCAACCCTGGAAAAGCTACAGCACAGCAGAGACACGTGGTCTCTTTTTCCCTTTTGCCAGAGCTGGGGATGGGAGGACGCGGCAAAAGAAAGAATAAAAAAATGCGGGGGATAGAGGAGCCCCAACCTGAGAAGTTCCTTGATTTCTGCCATTCCGTGGCAAGAAAAAGGCAGAAAAGCAAAACATTAAATTTGCAGTTTTGACCAAAAAAAACCCCAAAACAAACACAACCAGAATAAGTGCCGGAACAAAGAAAGCCTTTTGTGTACATTTTCCATTTAAAACCCGGGCAATTTTTCATCAGAAGAAAAGTTTGAATGGAAAAGCCGCAGTAGTTAATCCATGATCTAACCGCCCCACGGCAGCAGCTAGTACAAAGGGTGGTCACCATACCATGGCTGCCTGCTAGAGCAGGACCAACAAGCCTTGATCTGGAAGCGACCCCCATTTCCATCCCTGTCGGCTTTCCTTGAAACCGGAGCAGATCACCACAGCAGCCTGGTGACCCATCGAATCAATGAGCAGGTTTGCTGGCCCTGCACCTAACCGGGATAGTGCAAATGGCTTATCATGCTTAAGACCATGTTACTGCCCAAGATTGCGTGGAAGTCAAAGCAGCCGTTAACGCTCTGGACGTCGGGGAAGAGACGTTCTGGCTGTTTCCAGGAGATGCAAGGTCCTCCAGGAGGACGGCCCTGTCTGATCACCCCGAGATTCCTGTTGGGGGTGGCTCAGACCTGAGATGAAAACGGGACCCCAATTGGCAGAGATGATTTGACTTGAACCGTTCTCCCAGGTATCCCCCCCCCCCCGGGGGAAAAGGACACGGTCCCATGGCCAGGGCCGGCTCCCATGGCCAGGCCCCAAGTGGCTCCCCCCCGGCCCGACTCCTCTGCCGCCCCAGCCCTGGGCTCTCTCTCCCCTCTCCAGCTGCTGCTTCTGGCCACACTGCTGCAAACCCCCGGTGGCTCAGGCCGCTTCGCCCATTCCCGGCTGGGGCATCTGCAGGCTCTCCAAGCACCCCACGGGGCAGCCCCTAGCCTGAGCGTCCCTGGCTTGGAGCCCACCCGACCAGGCCACAAGGTGCGGGCGCTGCTCCCCGATGGCTCAGCCTGCGATGCGAACCCCAGCGGCCCCTAAAACTGTGCTGCCCCAAGCATGTGCTTGGTTTCCTGATGCCTAGAGCCAGCCCTGCCTATGGCATCGACCTGAGACAACCTAGGGAGACCTATCTGGCAGCTAAGACCCCTGTGATGACAACACCTCCCTGCTAGGGCCAGCACAGGCCATGGAGAAAACTGGCCACACCCACAACAAGGGCACAGATAAGGTGGCTTGGGCTGAAAAACGAGCATGTGCCATCCCTACTCCGCCTGGTTGGGTGAGGGTTTCACCAGCTCTTCCACCAGGGCTGGAGGCAGCTTCTCTGCTATGTTTTGTATTGAATTAAAACCAAGGCCTTGTTCGTGCAGAGGGATCCACACAGGCATAAGGGCCCATCTAAACGCACCCCACTGCAGGATGCGTGATCATTGCAGGTGGCCAAAACTCTGGGCTACCTAGCAGTGTTTCCCCACCAAGCGTCGGAGAACGTTATTCCAGGGTTCCCCTGACCCGCATGGTCTGTTCTCCCTTCTCCCACCATATGCCACCCATTTTCTCCTTCCCCGGCATGTTCTTCTTTTCTCACCTTCTCCGTCTTCCCCTGACTCTGTGTGGGCTCAAGCGTTTCCAAAGTCTAGACCTCCCTCCTCTCTCTCTCCCTGCAATTTTCCGACACTCCCATCTAAGCCCCCACCCCATTGTCTTGCTTCTCACTTTTGGAAGCAGCCCAGACCTCACAGCTGTGTCTCCAGCTCAGGAGATCTGCAATGTGAAAAGAGACAAGCCAGTTACACCGTTGGGGAAATAATCATTTATTAAGTGCCAGGACACAGACAATGCGGTCCCTGCCCCCAAAGAACTTACAATCTAAACCACCAACACAGACACAGCTAGCCACGTCCAGAGCTTACATTGGTCATGGGAGAAGAGGGTAAAGATGGAATAAGAGTGGGGGAAACTACAGAAAGGAAGAGGGTGTCAGATCAGCAGTGGGGGAGGGGCATAGGATGGGGCTCTCAAGGAAACCAGGGAGTCAGAGTGGAGAAAACTGCAGAAAGGTAAAAGATACAGACTAGCACTGGACAGGACCCAGCGGGAACCTACCCAGTCACAGCCGGTTCATAGCTTCCCCCCATCTCCTTGCATGCTTTGGAGAGCCTGGTTAGCGGGGTCACTTCATAGCCATCTTCACTTTCGTTTCAGGCAGAGGCTAACTAGCAGCGTGCCAACGGGCTGCCCCCAGCACAGAAATCCTTGGGTGACCAACCAGCCCTTGGTGGCCATCTGTGGAGACTGCGAGCCGGACTACTGCAGTGGGCCGGGGGCAAGTCACAGTGGATTCAGTCATGAGGCTCGGTGGATTGGTTTTGTCATCCTGTGTGGCCAAAAACAAATCAAGCCCAGACCAGACTCTTGCTGCTTCCAACCTGCCCCCATCCTCCAAATAGCAATGAGAGGCAGGATGGCCCAGTGGCTAGGGCACTAGCCTTAGAATTCAGTGACCTCAGTTCAATTCCCTGCTATGCCACTGACTTCCTGAGTGACCTTGTGTGAGTCCCTTAGCATGTGCCTCAGTTTCCCCAGCTGTAGAGTAGGGTAATAGCCCTCCTCTACCTCCCAGGCTGTTGTGAGAACCTCATGCCATGGATGTTCCAACCCAGCAAGTTCCTGGCTTTCTGCCCTTGTTTCCCCTCGTCTCTCTGTTTCATCCCACCCACCTTGGCCCTTCTCGGGCCATGTCCCCCAGGGGTGCTCTGCTCTCGTGTGCTTCAGGCAGTGTGGGAGCTGTGCCCTGTGCAATGATGCTGAAGCACATGGGGCAGAATCTGTGACCCTGCTCTGCCCCATCTCACTGAAATGGCCTTACAGAGGGGGTGGGGGAAAGGTATATGGGTTTGTGACCCATAGACTCCTTGGTGCCCCCTGCAGAGGGCTCAGGGTTTTGCAGGGATCCCCTACGTCAGATGTATCAATCAGAGCTCACTGAAGGGCTCTACTCAGTGCCAGTAGCCTCCTGGTCATCAGGATCACTGCAGGATGTGTGGATGAAGAATAGCTAAGGAGAGCTGGCTCTGGGCTGAAAATGACCTTCTTAGGGTCTTGGGGGGAACAAGGCAGGTCCCCAGGAGGCAACACACCCATCTCCCTCCGGAGCCCTGTGTGACCGGGCAGCTCATGCCACTGGCCCGGCTGCACACAGAGCCACAGGTCAAAGAGGAGATTGTGAACGTCCTCGCTCGCCAACTGCACATGGCGACCCACACAGCAGCTGACGTCCAGCTGAGGAAGAAAGACAAAGGATGGGAGTGGTAGAGGTTGGGGGGCAAAGAAACACATGGAATCCCTCACCTTGGAGGAAAGCAGGTAGTGAGGCTGTAAAATGCAGCAATGACCTGGGGGAAGTAAGAGTCTCCCGGCCGTGGGGGCTCTCGGTAATGAAAAGACAAGGCCCTAGAACACCGGGTACGATTTTATTTTAGCTGGAACCATCTGCTATCGCTTGACGCTCTGGGCTTCGTTAAGACCCTTCTCCTCGATTTCACAGTATATCAGGCTAAGTGCTGGGTGGGAAGCGGAGCGGCGAACTGAGGGGCAGCAAATCTGTGAATCCTGCGCATGTCCGGCAGACCAGGGGGCTGGACACCCCAGGGGGACGCTGCAGGCTCGAGGGGGCCTATTGATACCCAGTAGAGAGGAAGTGGATCCTGTAGGGCCTAGCGGAGAGGGCTTGTGTTGCCCACTGGCATTGGGAAGCTTCCCCACGCTAAGGGCAGGTGGGAACAGGGCGTCCCAGCCAAGCAGGGCCGTGGAAAATGAACTGCAAGAGGATCACCCCAGGAGAAGGAATCCCGAGCTTGATTCCTGGAGGGAGGACGTCACCTAGGCTGGGTCAGTCACAGCCCCCGCTATGAGACTATGGGGATCCTGCCCAGATTCCCAGGCTCCAACGGGGCAGCAAACTGGGGAGCTGAACATTCATGAGCCAGGGGCTCCCTGGGCAACACCCACTGAAACTAAGCTCCTGCCTTCCCCCAACCCATGGGGTGGGTCAGCACCGTTACTGCCCCCAGTTCTCCCTGGGCTGCAGGAGACCCAGGGCCTGGGGCGTGAACAGCCCCTTCCCATGCTGCCAGGGCCCTTTGCCACTCGGTCCCAGCAAGACACTGCAGAGGAATCAGTGCCCGGCCCCACATGAACAACTAGGTGGAGGTGGGGCTAGGCGGGCCCCATGTCCCCTTCGAGCTACCCCCCATCTCCTCCCCCTTCCCTCCCAGCTAGGCTCTGCCGGCCTAAGTCCAGAACAGGGACCCTCGGCCTCCTCCTGCTTCTCTTAACAAAAGGCTGCACTCCAGATGTAGCTACGTTCCTGTAAAAATCTACCGGCAAGAAAGTCACTGCAGAGCGTGCTGCGGTGCCAGCCCGCTGGAGCTCCCGGGCGTTGCTTTTGGAGGGAGGCTGCCCCCTGAAAACCGCACGGAGCGTGGGCTCTGGCTCTGCTATTACCCCACGTGGCCCGGACCAGGCCCGGGGTCCAGCAAGCCCTGCAGGGGGAAGCCCTTCCCGGTGTGGATGTTCCGGTGGTAGTAGAGCGAGCGCTTGTAGCGGAAGCTCTTGCCGCACTCGGCGCAGTGATAGGGGCGCTCGCCCGCGTGCATGCGCTGGTGCTCTACCAGGTACTGGTTGCGCGTGAAGCTCTTCTCGCACTCGGTGCATTTGTAGGGCCGCTCCCCCGTGTGGATGCGCAGGTGCCGCGTCAGGTTGGAATGGTGGCTGAAGAACTTGCCGCACTGCGTGCAGATGAAGGAGCCTTCGCTCCGCCCCGAGTGGACCCGCTGGTGCAGCACCAGGCTCACCCTCTGCCGGAAGCTCTTCCGGCACTCAGCGCAGGTGTAGGGCCGCTCCCCGGTGTGCGCCAGATGGTGCTTCCGCAGGCTGGACTTGTGGCAGAAGCTGCGCTCGCACTCGGAGCACTTGTAGGGTTTGCCTCCCGCAGGGGCCCCGGGTTGGGCTCTGGGGCCATGTTTCAGGGCAAAGCTCTCCCTGGGCTGCAGCAGGCAGGCCCCTGCTCCCGCGTGGTCCCTCTGATGCAGGGCGAGATGCTGCCGGCTGCGGAAGCTCTTCCCGCACTCGGCACATATGAAGAGTCTCGCTGCCGCGGGGCTCTGCAGGTCAACAAGCAACGGCTTCAGCTCCTGGAGGTCCGTCCCGCGCAGAGACGGCTCCTCCAGGCCGGTCCCAGGCAGCTCCACTGACTCCCTCGCGGGGCCGCACAGACTCTCCATGTGGGTCGTTCCCTGCTCCGGACACTGGAAAACCCCCATTTCCAGCAACGTCCTTCGTAGCTCCAAGTTCTCCGGCTTCTCCTCAGGGTTCTCCTCCTCCACTTTGACCACCACCCCGCTATCTGCTGCAAAACAAAGACTCCAGGCAGTATTGACTGCACTGGGGGGTGCAAGCAGCCTCCTGGATTCCCCATGCAGGTCCATGGACAGGCTGGGACTGACCCCGGCCAGGGAGCTGGAACAAGCCCCTCCCAATACCCCTGGTAAAGCGAGGGCAGTTATAAGTGTTTTACTCATCTAAGGCCTTGTCTGCACAGCGCTACAGGCAAGTCTCCCACTGCCCCAGAGGACAGGTGGTGAAAGCTCGAGTGGGCAGTTTGTATCAGCGCCCCTCGGGAGGAGAGATCTCCCTCCATTGTCAGCATAAGCACGGCCTCAAAGCGGGTGTGTGTGTGGGGGGGAACACTAGGGTGACCAGATGTCGTGACTTTATGGGGTCAGTCCCGATATTTGGGGCTTTTTCTTATATAGGCTCCTATTACCCCCCACCCCGTCCCGATTTTTCACACTTGCTGTCTGGTCACCCTGGGAACACCTCGGTGCAGGGAAATTGCTGACTGCAGCTCTCAGGGGAGGGGTTCGCGATCAGCTGAGCTCTGCAGAACATTGGCTTGGCTGGGAACAAGCGACTTCCTCCTCCCGCCATTAGGATGCAGCCAGCGTGCCGCGGGCTAGAGAGCCCCACCCTGCAGACCACCCAGCCGCAGCAAAGGGCCATACGCTATTCCTCGCCCCACGGCAGGTCACTGAGAGCTGGGAAGAGAACCTAGGCCCCTGTCATAGACCCCATTGGAATCACCCAGTCGGACCTGATGGCTGGTAATTCCGTCCAGTGGATCATCATTCTCACCGGCAAGAACGGACACCTTGTTTCTGGGCTGAACTTGTTTAGCTTCAACTTCCAGCCAGTTTCCTAATTCCCCTCCGGTGGCCTCTCCCCTGGATCCCAGGATGTGAACCGCCCTCACTCCCAACCAGAGGTCAACATCAGGGGTTGAACGAAGCCATTAACACCCTCCCGGGGGGGGGGGGCAGGGGGTTGAAATGTTGCCTGTCTGCCCCACTGCGATGGGCTCTTTACCCACAGGCTAACTCTGCCTTCAATCACCTCCTTCAGCGCTGCCTCGCCCAGCTGCCCGGCACTCACTCCCAAGGCCTGTGAGTGTGAGACCCACTATGGCCCCCCGCCCTGTCCCTCTCCTCCTCCCGCCCCACCTCTCTGCAACGTTCACTCCCAGCTCCCAGCTCTCTCAGCCGATCTGCTCTGCACACAGTCCCCATCTCAGCCCAGCGCCTGCTCTCTCTCCTGCCTCCGGCCAGGACGCAGTTTGTGAGGCTGTCTGTAACTCACCCAAGCAGGGCCCCGGTGGGATCTCTCTCCTCTCCGAGTCCTCCCGATCCCTGAGACACGGCTCCTCCCCCCGTTCTATCTGGGACAGGATGTCGGGTTTGGAGATGGCGTAGTCTGTTCGTGGAAAGAGACAGCGACACTCACCGGCTGCCCGGTACATGGAGCAGGGACCGATTTCCAACCAGCTCCCTCTGGTCGCTGAAGGCGATGGGGTGGGGAAGAGGAATGGAGGCAAACTCGACTCCAGCCCCGATGGGTCAGGGAGGAACCGCAGGGAGCGGAGCCCTGCTTGCTCCACCCGGGCTCACATCACACAACTGCTCCCCAGCCAGGCACAAAGGGGTAGCTGATGGGACGGCTGCCAGGACTCACCTCCACCAGGGCGGGAACGGTGCATGAATGCCCTAGCTCAGCTGCAGGGAAGGGACAGAGGAGAACACTACATGCCTGCACAGAGCCCTCCAGAGCAGCAGCTGGGCCAGCCCCGGCCCCACACATGGTCTGGACGGGGCCTGTTCTCCCGTAAGCACTTCTGATGAAGAGGCCAAGCAGCGTGTCAGCTGTGACGGCTGAGGCTTGAGGGGCGAGAACCCTCCTGGACTGACACCAGCATCTAATTCAATCGCTGGTAACAGCTGCCCGACCCTCCAGCCCCTCAAACCTGCCGGTGACGGGCACCGCGCTGCAGAGAGGACGTTAAATGCACTTGTGTCTTACAGTCCCTCAACAGTCCCCGGAAGGCAGAGACCCAAAAATATCCCTCCCCCAAAGCAAAGGTCCCAGGTCTGATGAGAGGATCCTTACCCAGCGAGATCAGGGTCTCGTAATTCCCCTTCATCACGTTCCTGTACAGCTCCTTCTGCCAGCCCTCTAAGTTCTCCCACTCCTGCTCGGAGAAATAGACGGAGACGTCGTCAAATGTCACTGGGACCTGCAACCACAAGCATCGCGCGTTCAGGAGCAGCTGTCAAATCGCAATGGCGGCAGCAGGCGCTGTCACGTCACGCTATCCACGAGACCGGGGGAGAATATTTAACACACGCGCCACGGAAACACTTCACAACTTTGTTTCTTCTCCTAAGCACATTACTGGGCAAACCGCTCAGAACAACTCGCAGAGAGAGGAGGAAATAAACCTCCTCACGTTTCACCAGCCAGGGCTAGACGCTGCTCCCCTTATTCCAGATCATGCACTCAGGTGTTACTCCATGTGAGGAGGGCGTGATGATCTGGGCTCGTTTCCTCTCCAGAATTCCCTGTCCCCTGCCGGATCCGTCAAAGCTCCTCCTCCAAGAGGGGAAATCCCCCTAGGAGGCAGCCCCGGCAGTCGGATCCTCGTCCACGGTAAGTGGCAGCCACGCAGCCCTTCCGGAGGGTTTCACGCTTTATCCCTCTCCTTCCATTGGCCGGTGGGTAGGAAGGAGCAGAACGGGGTTAATCAGCTGACCGGGGCTGGTTTCTAGCAGATCTATAGATCACCTGGGGACGACTCCTCTTCCCGGACTTCTACTAATGGCAGCCCCAGCAGTGCTCAGGGCCCGGCCTGCTGAGTACCGGACACGTGCACAGGAAGGAGCCCCCACCCCACAGAGCTCACAAGGCAGACAGGGTGGCAGGCTCCAAGGGAAAGGATTCGCTCCCGATGGCAGACCTAGGAACAGACCCCAGCTCTCCGGAGTCCCAGTCCAGCGCGTGCTCTGATGCGGTTCAGGGTCACTCTCGATTTTTAAAGGAGTGCCCTCAACTTAACCTCTGCCACCCCCCCCCCCCACACACTTCCTTTTAGTATGTAACTCGTACAGAGCCCAGAACCAAGAGATTGAGGGGCGGGGGAGGGGGAGGAGAAAGGATTTTCCTCTCTCTGTTTTCAGCCTGTTTGCTCTGTGCACGCCAGCACCTCCACTTTGTGCCCTTCCGCCACCCGCCTCTCACAGCCGGCCAGTTTCCCTGTTGTTTGCGTGGGTCTCCCACACCGCCACGGCTTAAAATGAAAGAGCGATTTTCAAACCCTCACGAATTGGCCGGGGGACCGGGGGCGAAGAACGACCGGAAGCCACTTTCAAGTTGTTTCTAGCCATCAATTCTACCCTAGTTATTTGTACAGGGTTGCCTCACAAAGTCGTCCTGGTTAACATTGTTATGTTGCTGATTAGGGAACATGCTTGTTTAAAGTTGTGCAATGCTCCCTTCCAACGTCGTTAGGCAGCTGCCTGCTTTGTCCACTGCTTGCAGAAAGAGCAGCCCATTGCAGCTAGCTGGTGGGGGTGTGGAACCAGGGTGGCTACATTAACGAGTTAACCCTTGAGGGCTCAGCCAAATGCTAGTTCATCATTTAGCAGTAAGGCATTCCCTGGGAAATATCCCACATTCTGACTTCACCACCTTAACCCAGCTTCACAATCATCACTGTGTACCAGTATTAAATTGTTTGTTTAAAACTTATACCGTGTGTGTGTATATAAATATAATATAGTCTTTTGTCTGGTGAAAAAAAAATTCCCTGGAACCTAACCCCTTTATTTACATGAATTCTTATGGGGAAATTGGATCTCCTCTAGGGAGGAGTTGTGACCGGTGCGTGCAGAACACAATGGCAGGAGGAGAAGGGGCTGATGGATGGATTCACAAGGTAACAAGAAGCAGATGCTGCTGCTTAGCCAAAAAAACCAACTGATCGGTTTAATACCTATAGATCCTGCGTGGGGCTGGGTGCGGTGTTACATCCAGCCCTTGTGTGTATGGAGGAGAAACTGACTCAATGACCTCATAATTTCCCTCCATCTTTAATCAATAGGATCTAACGTGCTGGGATAGTTACCTTGGGGGCTTCTCCCTTCGTGCCTGGGGGGAGTCTCAGGATCCAGAAGTTCCTGTTCTTCAGCAGGTTCTCCATGTTCTCCAGTCTCCTCTGCAGTAGCCCGTACTCCTGGATCAGAGTCTCCAGCACGGCCCACTTACTCTCCAGCTGGTTCCCAAACTCCACCACGGTTTTCTCACAACCTATCAATTTCTTCTCAGCCGTCCCTGTTCTCCCCTCCAGATTCAGCAACCGGCTGGCGTGAGCCTCCACCTTCCTCTCCACGGCCTGAATGGCAGCCACTAGAGTCAGAGAGAGCTCGTCAGTCTGCAGCGGGGTTTCTCTCCCACAAGTCCATCTGGGGACAGCGTGGGGCCATGAAAGAGACGAGCGCTGGGACTCCATGTCCCATTCTGGAGCCTGTGCGGACAGAAAGACATAGAAAAGAGAGTTGGGAGCAATGCTTTGTCAGACCCAATTTTTATTCTTATTAAATACCCACAAAACCTTCTAGAGTATGAGCATGATGTTATGCAAAGGGCAGGCAGAGAAACGAAGCACCCCAAAGTAACAAGAATCCAGAAGCTAAGGCTGAAAGATCAACTATCAGGCACATTTCTGCTTTGAAACCTGATTCTGTAGCAAACAGGGCCCTGCGACTCCAAGTTTGTGTCTGTGATTTTCAAATCAATTTTGCCCAGTGTGGAAAACAAAAAACGGTACAAAGACATTTGAGAGTCATCAGGTTCCCAAAGGACGGTCCATGGACCACGGTTGATCTGTGGAGAGCTGACAGGTCACATAGCGTACCCTCCACCCTCTTCCTTTACGGGTACACAGGCTCTTCACTGGAAGGAAGAACGTGATGACCTGCAGAAAGAGCAGGGAACAAGGAGGGGCCAATCCCAGCTGCCTTTAGTAGCAGTTGCTGGAAAGGACCCAGGAGTCACCCGCAGGGACTGCTGCCACCAGCAGAACAACTGCAAACAGCAAAACACCTTCCTAAGGTCATTTCTGCATGGGAGGAATGGCTGTTGCTGCCGCAGGGAAGCTGTGCACACCGGCGGGGGGAGATGGGCTGGGTGACGGCCAGGGGTGTCCACAAGAGACACAGTTTATTAAAGATGTGGGCCTCACCATGAAAAAGTTTCAGCCCCTCCTCTAAAGTGCCCCCCCCCCCACTTGAAAGACCAGCTGAGTGTCTGTCACCACCCCACAGATCCAGCAAAGCAAGAGCTGGGATATTTCCCCTTCCCAGAGCCCAGCACTGTCCCAGGGCTTTATTCAGAGCCAACCTGGGGTCGCCTCCGAGGAGGAGCCGGGAAGTTTGGAGCCAGTGGAACCGATCAGAATCCGTCAGCGGGTCAAATACAAGGGTGGGACTAAGATGCTCAGAGCAGCAAAGCAGACTCTGCTCAGGCCCCTTTTATAAAAGCATTGGGGCGGGGGAGGGGGCAAAGCGCCCTTAGCTGCAGCGGCGCCGACTGGACCCAGCATCCCCCGCCCCTCCTCGGGCAGCCGGAGGGCGGGATCCGGGCCGATCCCCCAACACGTGCTAGGGCAGAAGGGTGGGAAAATCCTCGCTCCGCCCCAGAACCGCGGCCCAAGGGGGCAGGAGGAGGAGGAGGCGGCGCCGCCCTTGTTCCTGGGCCCTTAGCAACCCCCGGGCACCGCGGTCTGGGCACCCAGGACCATCCCCTTCCCCCGGCCGGGGGGCTGCAGGAAAACAGCGCCGCAGGCTCCCAGCCAGGGCACAGGAAACTCCCGGGCCGGCAGGCGGAGCAGATGCCCCGGTTTAACCTGCCGCCGGGCCCGGGCCGGGGGTCCCCGGCCGCCCGCTGCTCCCCGCCCCGCTGCGCGCCAGAGCCCGGCAGGAACAACCCGCGCCCCGGGCCCCTCCTCAGCGCGTGCGGCCCCGAGCCCCGGGGGCAGGACCCGGGTGCGGGGCACCCCCCTGCCCACATGGCCCGGAGCTCAGCCGGGACCGAACAGACCCCGCCGCTGCCGGCTGGGGAAGGGCAGAGCCCCGGGCTCGGCTCCCCGCCCGCGCCGGGCCCTCACCTGGGCAGCGGCCCGCTCGGCCATGGCCCTTTGTCCCGGCCCGGAGCTCGCCCCTCACCGCGGCCCGGGGCTCTGCTGCCGGCGCGGGCGAGGCTGCTCCGCGGGGGACGAGCCGGGCGGCTGGATCCGAACCCGAGCCGAGCTCCGCTCCCGCTGCGGGCTGGGCAGAGTCCCGGCGCCGCCTCGCCACGGGCCGGCCCCGCTGCCGGGCGGAGCAGAGCGAGCGCGGCCGGGAGGGAGCCGCGGCCTGGCTGCCGGGGACCGGGAACGGGGCGGGGAGCGGGGCGGCAGCGGCCCCTGGCGGTGGGTGCGGGGTGAGCGGAGCCGGGCGCCCCGCTCTCCCGGGCGTTGTCGGACGCTCGGCGGGGTCGGATCCGCCTCGTCCCCGCGGAACAGCGGCGCGTCGGCCGCTCGGGCCGGTCTGAGCGAACCCGGTTCAGCCGCCTGGAGCTCGGGCCGGGGCAGGATCCTGCAGCTCCCCGCGCCGGCGGCAAGTCCGCTCCCGTCGTCAGCTCCCTCCCGTGCAAGGCCGGGCCGAGAAGCCGCCCCCGGGGGTGGAAGCCGGTGCGCGGCCCCCAGCAGACGGGCACCGCCTGCTGCAACCCGATACCCAGTACCGCTCAAGCTCCCACTCACCCGCCTCTCTGAGGCAGGAGCGGCTGTTAACCCCCGGGACCAGCACTGGCCCTTTAACCCCCTGCACAAGGAGACGGGTGCAGTTCTCCGTGCAGGGGGAACTCCCATTGCCAGGGGAACCCCCGGGGGATTTGCCTTCTAACAAGCCTGCAACTCCAGCTGACATGGGATTGTCTCAGCTTCACCCGCAGGGGGACAGTGACTAGCAGCAGCAGAGCCTGCTGGCTGCTGTCACCTCACCGGGGCTGGTGTTTTTCTTAACACCCACATTCTGAGTCCTAGGTGGACCTGCCAGTCACCACTTTCCCCTAGGGGTAAGATCAAGTGATCTCTCTCCTGCCATCCATCACCCCCCTCTGACAAACAGAGGCTAGGGACACCATTCCTTGCCCAGCCTGGCTAACGGCCATTAATGGACTTAACCTCCATGAATTTATCCAGTTCTCTTTTAAACCCTGTTATAGTCCTAGCCTTCACAGCCTCCTCAGGCAAGGAGTTCCACAGGTTGACTGTGCGCTGTGTGAAGAAGAACTTCCTTTTATTTGTTTTAAACCTGCTGCCCACTAATTTCATTGGGTGGCCCCTAGTTCTTCTATTATGGGAACAAGGAAATAACTTTTCCTTATTCACTTTCTCCCCACCACTCATAATTTTATATACCTCTATCATATCCCCCCTTAGTCTCCTCTGTTCCAAGCTAAAAAGTCCTAGCCTCTTTAATCTTGCCTCATATGGGACCCATTCAACCCCTAATCATTTTAGTTGCCCTTCTCTGAACCTTTTCTAATGCCAGTGTATCCTTTTTGAGATGAGACCACATCTGTACACAGTATTCAAGATGTAGACGCACCATGGATTTGTATAAAGGCAATAAGATATTCTCCATCTTATTCTCTATCCCTTTGTTAATGATTCCTAACATTCTGTTTGCTTTTTTGACTGCCGCTGCACACTGCATGGACATCTTCAGAGAACTATCCACGATGACTCCAAGATCTTTTTTCTGAATAGTTGTAGCTAAATTAGCCCCCATCGTATTGTACGTATAGTTGGGGTTATTTTTTCCAATGTACATTACTTTACATTTACCCACATTAAATTTCATTTGCCATTTTGTTGCCCAATCACTTAGTTTTTGTGAGATGTTTTTGAAGTTCTTCACAGTCTGCTTGGGTCTTAACTATTTTGAGCAGTTTAGTATCATCTTCAAACTTTGCCAGCTCACTGTTTACCCTTCCTCCAAATCATTGATGAATAAGTTGAATAGGATTGGTCCTAGGACTGAGCCTTGGGGAACACCACTAGTTACCCCTCTCCATTCTGAAAATTTACCATTTATTCCTACCCTTTGTTCCCTGTCTTTTAACCAGTTCTCAGTCCATGAAAGGATCTTCCCTCTTATCCCATGGCAACTTAATTTACGTAAGAGCCTTTGGTGAGGGAGCTTTTCAAAGGCTTTCTGGAAATCTAAGTACACTACGTCCACTGGATCCCCCTTATCCACGTTTGTTGACCACTTCAAAGAACTCTAATAGATTAGTAAGACATGATTTCCCTTTACAGAAACCATGCTGACTTTTGCCCAACAATTTATGTTCTTCTATGTGCCGGACAATTTTATTCTTACTATTGTTTCAATTAATTTGCCCGGTAGGGACGTTGGACTTACCAGTCTCTAATTGCTGGGATCACCTCTAGAGCGCTTTTTAAATATTGGCGTTACATTAGCTATCTTCCAGTCATTGGGTACAGAAGCTGATTTAAAGGACAGGTTAACAAACCTTAGTTAATAGTTCCGCAATTTCACATTTGAGTTCTTTCAGAACTCTTGGGTGAATGCCATCTGGTCCCGGTGACTTGTTACAGTTAAATTTATCAATTAGTTCCAAAACCTCCTCTAGTGACACTTCAGTCTGTGACAATTCCTCAGATTTGTCACCTACGAAAGACGGCTCAGGTTTGGGAACCTCCCTAACGTCCTCAGCCGTGAAGACCGAAGCAAAGAATTCATTTAGTTTCTCCGCAATGACTTTATCATCTTTAAGTGCTCCTTTTGTATCTCTATCATCCAGGGGCTCCACTGGTTGTTTAGCAGGCTTCCTCCTTCTGGCGTATTTAAAAAACATTTTATTATTACCTTTTGAGTTTCTGGCTAGCTACTCTTCAAACTCGATTTTGGCTTTTCTTATTACATTTATACACTATAAATAAAAAATTATAAGTAATAAAAGGAAAGTTCTAAAGGGAAGGGTAATAAAAGGAAAGTTCTAATGGTCATGAAGAGCTTTGAAAACACACACACGTCTCCATCATTTATTACTTTTAACACCTCAGGATGTTGAAACCAAGCTCATGAGTTTTTGGGAGGTGGGGCATGACATGATTTTTCAAAGCTTGGCATTGACAATATTATTTTCATTGACTACAAGGGGAGCTAGTTCAGACCACGCAATTGACAAACTAATTAGGTTACTAGAAAGTCCTAGGAAAACTTGCAGCTCTTAACAGGTACAGCCCAGTGTGCTTCAGCCATGGGAGCGGGGAAAAGGGAGAACAAACTATATAGCAGGGAGAGGATAAGAGTGGCGGGGCCATAGGACAGAGAGCCAGCCACTGACTCGTCGGACAAGGGCTTCAGAATGGAAACACTGTATTGACAGAATTTGTCAAAAAGGTATTACAAAAACACATCCACAAACCAGCAGCTGACGTTACACAGAGAAAGAGACATCTAGTTACAGTCACTCCTTAACAACACTTATTTCTTGTATAGTTCAACCAATATTTACAAAAGTCTGAAAAACTTGGGTCAGTTATTTCATACATTTAAATAGCTTAGCTCAACTGTGAAATATAGTGCCACATGTTTTATTGTATCTTAGAATAATATCCTAGTTCTGATATATCATTGACTAAAACAACCCCTTACAGGGTTTACCATAACTTGCTCTCACTTGTGTCACTTCCCTTGTGACCAATAAAATCACCGTCAGTGGAAGTTCATATCAGTGAATCACAGGCACCTTTCCATTGGGCCAAGTCCAAAATAGAGTCTAGAGCCTGCTTGGTACAGAATTTCACCCCCTCAGGGGTGGAATGCGGACAGAGTATCTCCGCAGTAACATCCTCCTCTTGAATTATTCTCCCACCCAACAGCTTTCATCCACGTCCATCTGCCTCCCACCCGGTCCCCTCTGCTCCAATCCCCTCTAGCTTCCCATTCCAGGACCGTTTCTGCAGCCACTTCTTCGAACTTGGGATTTTTTTGGCCCTTTCCCCACCCCTGCATCATCTCCACAGCCAAGTTCTTCTCTTCTACTACACTGACTGGCCTGCTGGCTGGGAATGGTGCCTGCTCCATGCTTCCAGCATTGCAATGAAAGCGGGTGGAAAAGAATGACCTAGAAAATTCATATCACTCCTATAAATATGCACCAGAAGCAGGGTAGGTGAGGAAACACCTGCTAAATGCTGACCCCTGCTGGCAACCCAGGAATAGCTCATTTATTGTCCAGGGGTGAAGTCCACAAGGCCTATTAAGTCCCATGCAACTCCACAGGGTTTAAGTGGTACATAGGCCGCATGCTGGCCCCCTGCACAGGGTGGATTTCACCCCGATAGTTATTAAGAGGAACTCCATTTAAACGTCAGTGAAGCAAAGCTTTGTAGCATGGTCACAAGGACGGGCCGTGGCTTCCGTTCCTTCGCCGTTGTGCTGCACTTCACCTGCTGTCTTCCATTAAAGGCAACAACCCCTCAGTCCCCCCTCAAGGGTGGAGCTACTGTTTATTCTCTTTTTTCACACCGAGGAGGGTGGTCTGGGTTCCCGTCTCCAGCTGCTGTGAGCCCTCCAGAGGCTGCGGGTTCCGAGTGTGAATTTTCTGGTGGCAGTTCAGCGACTCCTTGTAGCGGAAGTTCTTCCCGCAGACAGGGCACTGGTACGGTGTCTCTCCCGTATGGACCCGCCAGTGCTTCAAGAGATGATCCCGGCGGATGAAGCTTTTCCCGCACTCCGTGCACTGATACGGTCGCTCCCCCGTGTGGATCCGCTGATGTCGGATTGCTTTGGAGAGGTCCCGGAAGTCCTTGCCGCAATACGTACATGTCAGGGGCCCGTCGCCCTTCCCCGTGTGAAGTTTCTGGTGTAAGATAAGACTCACCTCCAGACTAAAGCTCTCCCTGCACTGAGTGCACGTATAGGGCCTCTCCACCATGTGGTTTGCCTGGTGTTTTACAAAGCCGTATTTGAGATTGGAGCTTTTCTCTGGCTCCGGACGCTTTGGGGGTTTTGAACGGACGGGCGCCTGGGTTCTTGGCGGAGTTGTGATTTTGGGTTTCTGTCTAATGTTTTCTCCGTGCTCCAGAGACGTGCAGGCTCCCCCTGAAGCATGGATTCTCTGATGTGAGGCAAAAAGCTGTTTGTCTATGAAGCTTTCCCCACACTCGCAGCAGATGTACGGCCCCTCTGCGGCGTGCGCTTCCTCAGAGATGGTTTTCATTACATCTCTTCCCCGGCGAGCAGATCGCCTCAGCCCACTCCCGGGAGGGTTTCTCTGCAGCATCACTGAGCTGGACTGGCTCTCTTTCGTCAATTCCTCCTCCGGACTGGAGAAAAGCTCTTCCCACTCTCCTGGTAACAGGCTAGGAAGATCTAGGTTTGCAGGCCCTTCCTCACCACACTGCTGCTCGTCTGCCAGAACAGAGAGAACAGAGACATTCACTTCAGCCAGTGGCAAAACAAAAGCCTCATTACATGCACTGTAAACTCTCTGGGGCACAGACTGTCCTGTTGTTAGGTGTGCGTACATGCCTAGCACAATGGGACCATGATCCCCAGCTGGGGCCTACACACCTTACTGCCATGCACATAGACATTTCTGATTCACCACTGAAATCTGAATCTATGGCGACGAGGCCCAGCTAGATGGAGATGGTGGGTTTCTCAGGCAGAGAAGCACAATAGATCTTGGAGAATATGGCATTTACACTGGAAAAGATAAACAATATGTTTGGGGCAGGGCCCCATCTTTGTTCTAGGTTAGCACAGCACCTAGTGCAATGGGGTCCTGCCCTGCTTCAAGGTCTGGCTGTTATCAAAGACGCTGGAAACACACACAGAGACAGGACTATTCCAGACTCAGCCATTTTAGGTGAGAGCTGAAGACATCCCTGATTTCTGCAGAATTTAAGCTTTGATTTTAAAAGTAGTCACAGTTGGGGCTGGGCTGGGAGCATCACCGATTAATAAAGTTGCCCAAAGCTTTCCAGTGTAACACGCTGTTGTCAGTTGTTCAGAACTTTGCCAAATTGTAATTGTTCAAGCTGAAATTTTCCATGCTGCGTATCTGCCTGGGGGTAAAATTTTCAGCCAAAACAGTTCAGCCGTTTATGAGAACAAGGCTAGGGGAAAATATTTCGTTTCCCAGTGTTCAAATCCTAGCAACTTCTCTTTCTGAGCAGCTCTGGCACTCCCATGCTTTGGGGCAGGGACTGGAAATTTGGCAGCAAGAGGTGGGTCCTTTGAACCAGGGATGTGCTTTTTGATGTTCCCGTGAAAATCCACCCAAATCTGGCCCAGTTGTAACCCTCTGAAACGTCTCTGTTTAAACATGCTCACTAGACATCTCCCAGCTTCATGGATCAGTCAAGGAACCTGTCTGTACTACGCCTGCTGCAGACGCCCATAGCCTGTGTGTGCTGGACTGCACATGCACCATCCCCATTGAGCGACTGAGCATTGCACAAGCAACCTCGACCCCAGCACTTCCTAACCCAGGAGTGCCTCACTTGCAACCTTCCTGTAGCTGTAACATGGCTGTTGTGCCTCCCATTACAGGTCCAGCGTCCCTTGAAACAGGCTTTGCAGGAAACCCCAGCAAAAGTGTGAATTCCACCCTCCTTCACTTCCATGGGATCCCAGCAGGAGAACCCAGGTGTGACACAGGGCAGTGCTCAGTTGGACTCCAGATACTTTAAAATACTATTAACGTGCCCTGGTCTCTCTAGGGTGGATTCTCCATGCATACCCCCAGTCAGAGAAGACGAGCATTGACTCAGAGACTCAGACTTTAAGGTCAGAAGGGACCATTATGATCATCTAGTCTAGTCAGGCCACAGAATCTCACCCACCCACTCCTGTAATAAACCCCTAACCTAGGTCTGAGCTACTGAAGTCCTCAAATCATGGTTAAAAGACTTCAATGTGCAGAGAATCCTCCAGCAAGTGACCCGCACTCCACACTGCAGAGGAAGGTGAAAAACCCCCAGGGTCTCTGCCAATCTGCCCTGGAGGAAAATTCCTTCCCGACCCCAAATATGGCGATCAGCTGAACCCTGAGCATGTGGGCAAGACTCACCAGCCAGACACCCAGGAAAGAATTCCCTGTAGTAACTCAGATCCCACCCTATCCAACATCACAGGCCATCGGGCATATTTACCACTAATAGTCAAAGATCAATTAATTGCCAAAATTAGGCTATCCCATCAAATTATCCCCTTCATAAACTTATCAGGCTTAGTCTTGAAGCCAGATATGTCCTTTGCCCCACTGTTCCTGCTTGTAGTCCTGGCTACACTGAAGTCCTCTCTCCTCAAATCCATTACGGATCTCCACAGCGTTCCTCTCGAGGCTAGGAGACTCACCGCTTATCCTTTACCCTGCAGTGCAAGGCTACTCTTCTATCCCCAAACTTCAGGGATCAGGCAGCCTTTAAACCAAGCAACTCTTGCGGTTCTAGTATCACCTCTTCTCATTCGCTGGTTTCCTAGGTTTCTCTGAATCCCTCAGCAGACTTTTTCTTTCCTAACACTCTGACCTTGTGTCTGCCTACTACTTCATATGCTGACTTCATCTATGTGAAACTCTCCCCTTTCCCTCTCTCTCGCCCATCTCTTTTCCATGGCGGCTATGATCCATCTAAAGCCCAGAGCCCCTCTGTTACTGCCCCCTCCCTCACTGTAATCAACCACTCTCAGCTTCCCCACTTTCCTTCTTTGACTCAGAGGCTAGATCGACATAGCGCCATCTCTGTTCCACCTCAGACTACGTAGTGCCCTGTGACGCTCTGTGTCTAAAACTCACATGTGCCAAGGTCCGTAGGGATCCCTCCCTCTTCAGAGACACCCTGATTCACGACAGACGGCTCCTCATATTTAGTCCATAGGCTCTCACTGGGAGTAGAAACTGGAGATCCTGTTCCCGGGGGAGAGAATTAGGTGTTGTTTTATTAACATTCACTGGGTGCTTTAGAGAAGATTTCAGGACAGAGATCAACATCAGACTAGAACCAGGGCTAGCTAGGAAAGGCGAAAAAGCCTGAGGATAAGAAAAACGTCGACAAAACTCATCAGCAGAGATAGGCGTGAAAGACTCAGGCAAACTGCCCCAGGTTTCAACATCTCTCTCATACTGTCTATGAAGAGTTTTAATCTATTACTCACCCAGGCCGGGATCTGCAGGGATTTGTCCTTCCTCAGAGTCACTCTGATCTCCCACACTGGGTTCCTCCCCTCGTTCAATCCGGGACAGAAGGTCAGGTTTGGAAATGGCAGCGTCTGTATATGGAAATGGATATTGGGGGCAGAAGGTTTTATTCATGCTCACAGAGTGCAGGTCAGAATACACACAGACCCTGAAAATCACGGCCGGCTAACCCCCTTTCACTGCTAGGGGTGATGGGAACAGAGGCCAACGAAGATGCTCTCACATCCACAGTCTGAGCAATCACATTCAGCTGCACACAGCTCGCTCTGCCTGGCTCACACACCATGAGCGTTCCGAGGGGCGCTCCCGAGGCACGCACTCTGCAGCATGGGGAGGAGAGCAGGAAGATTTATCTGTGCTTACCTGAACATTTCCTTTCTTCGCGTAACAAGGTTACCAGATTCATTACAACGGGACCTCGAGCCTGCATGCAGCTGGGGGCAGACCCGGACTGGTCAGTCACTGGCGGCAGGGGAACGCGCTGCACCATGACATTCCTGCTAGTTGAGGGAACTTCCACAGCCAGGATAATTCCATTCTATCTCCCTAAGTGACGGGCTAAGTTAACTACACTTCGAGGAAAAGGCACAACGATTTCTCTTACTGCAGAGCATGGTAAATTCCACCTACCAACAAACCTGAATCCCTGGAGATCAATTTCCATCTCTATTCTGGAGGATGCATTTGTCTCCAGGGAGACCGAATCTGTGGACCTTATTACTCAAAGAATCGCTCAATCTAGGAGTTTCCTTTCAAAGCCAGAACGGACCCCCCCTTGACCATCCAGTCTGACCCCTCTGTATGACACAGGCCAGAGAACTTCCCCTCAATCATCCTGAGAGCAGAGCTTTTAGAAAATAGCCAATCTCAACTGAAAAACTGCCAGTGATGGAGAAGCCACCGTGACCTTTGGTAAGCTGTTCCAGTGCTTCATCATTAACAATATTTAATAATTTGTCCATTATTAAATATTTCCCCCCCCACTTAGATACTTGTAGACTGTAACCAAGTCACCCCGTATCCTTCTCTTTCTTAAGCTAAATAGATACGAGCCCCTTGAATCTACCACTCTCAGGCAGGTTTTCTAACCCTGTAATCGTTCCCGTGGCGTTGACCTTTTCCAATTTATCAACATCCCTCTTGAACAGCAGGCACCAGAACTGGACACAGGATTCCAGCAGCGATGCACCAGTGCCAAATAAAGAGGTAAATAACTCAAGATTCCCCTGTTTATGCATCCCAGGGGACCTCTTCCCACCCACTCATCCTCTCAGGGGGCATCCTTAGACCACGCAATGTACAGACTGGAAGGGACCATACTTGCAATACTGTTCACTCATGTTAGCACTGTTTGTGAAAGCCTGTGGGGCACTTGGAGCATCAGATGACAATTCATAATGGTTTATTTTGGTTGGCTGATGGCACCTGAGAGCTTTCATGCCCAAAGCCAGGGCTGAAATGACCCCTGCCTGGCCTTGGCTGCCTGGGAAGGGCTTGGAGAGCAAGAAGTCCATTCTTCCAGGTAAAAACCTCCCCGGGTGAGAAATGCTGAATCACCAACCACCAGGGGAAATAACCACACTTGTCCTCCTAGTGATACCAGGACTTGTGCACAATAAGGAAACTTCTGGCCTTAGAAAATGGAGGCTGGGGGCAGGTAGAAACCAACAAATGATGGGCCAAGAGGCACGTTTCTGCCTCCTGATTCTTCCACAGCTGGGCTGGTCCCTCTCCTCACTCCATAACCATCTGCTGGGAAGCAGCGGGAAGGTGGCAGCGAAACATGGGACCGGCAACACAAGCTGGAGATCAGGGCATGGTGCTTCCTCAGTCTTTCACAATAGGCAGGAAATCCCTGTCATCTTCCCAAGATGCATGAGGCTATACACAGCTATAGTCTGTCTGGGGCAGCTGCAGACCCCATCAACAGAACTCCACAATACTCCACTCACTCCAGCCAGGTAGAATCTATCCTGGTTTGGTTTTTAACTATATTTTACTCTTTGATTCTTTCCTCTGCTTTAGGCTGCTGGCTCCCCGCTCCCTTTGTAGAGGAGCATTTGTGCACATGAACCTAGGGGAGTCACTGTATTTCCATGGCCTGGTTTTTCAGCCTCGCTCTGCCCTGCTGCACACCAGGAAGGTGAGTGTGGAAAACAGAGCTCATTTTATTTATTCGTTTTCCCCTTTGGGAATAGGTCCCTCAGGGCTGCTTCAGAAGGAGGCATGTCACTGGGCTCAGATTGCTCTGAAAATATTGCCAGTGCCTGGTGATCTCCCTGTCTGCAGAGACTTGGCTTCTTCATCTCCCCTTCCCCACATGTCTCTTGAGTCTTTCAAGGACAGTACTGGCCTGGGGTGCAAGGATGGGCTTCCCAGAAATTCTGAAACTGCTCTCTGTGGCATGGGATCCACATGAGCAAGTTGGTCTGGGTTTATTTTGGAAGTGTCAGCCTGGGATAAATGATCTGGAGAAAGGGGTAAACAGTGAGGTGGCAAAGTTTGCAGATGATACTAAACGTCTCAAGCTAGTTAAGACCAAAGCAGACTGAGGAGAACTTCAAAAAGGTCTCACAAAACTAAGTGATTAGGCAACAAAATGGAAAAGGAAATTTAATGTGGATAAATGTAAAGTAATGCACTTTGGAAAAAATACGAGGGGGCTAATCAGGAAAGAGATCTTGGAGTCATCATGGATAGTTCTCTGAAGATGTCCATGCAGTGTGCAGCGGCAGTCAAAAAAGCAAATAGGATATTAGGAATCATTAAAAAAGGGTCAGAGAATAAGACGGAGAATATCTTATTGCCCTTATAAAAATCCATGTGCACCCACATCTTGAATACTGCGTACAGATGTGGTCTCCTCATATAAAAAAAGATATATATACTTGCATTAGAAAAAGTTCAGAAAAGGGCAACTAAAATGATTAGGGATTTGGAACAGGTCCCATACGAGGAGAAACTAAAGAGGCTAGGACTTTTCACCTTGGAAAAGAGGAGACTAAGGGGGATACGATAGAGATATATAAAATCATGAATGGTGTGGAGAAAGTGAATAAGGAAAAGTTATTTACTTGTTCCCGTAAGAAGTAGGGGCCACCAAATGAAATAAATGGGCAGCAGGTTTAAAACAAATAAAAGGAACTACTTCTTCACACAGCGCACAGTCAGCCTGTGGAACTCCTTGCCTGAGGAGGTTATGAAGGCTAGGATTATAATAGGGTTTAAAAGAGAACTGGATAAATTCATGGAGGTTAAGTCCATTAATGGCTATTAGCCAGGCTGGGCAAGGAACGGTGTCCCTAGCCTCTGTTTGTCAGAGGCGGGTGATGGATGGCAGGAGAGAGATCACTTGATCTTTACCTGTTAGGTTCACTCACTCCAGGGCACCTGGCATTGGCCACTGTCGGTAGACAGGATACTGGGCTGGTCTGACTCAGTATGGCCGTTCTTATGTAAGGATCCAGGCAGGGGAGGAGGAGGGGCTTTATAGAGATGACAATAGAGGGAAAGCTGGGCCCAGAGGCTCTTCCCTGCACTCTCTGGCGTTGGCAGCATCTGTGCTGTGTCAGTTCCCTCCAGCCACAACCCGTGAGGAAGTGGAGCAGGAGGTGGCAGCTGAGCTGCAATCAGAGGCCTGGCTGCTGGTGCGGGCTGTAGGGACTATGGCATGATCTTCATGCTGGCTCGCTGCCCTTCTAGCTCCCTCCCCTTCATGGAAATGGGGCACCTGCTTGCCCCAGGGCCAGCTCTTTCCAATCCTACCCGCCACCTCTCCTGCTCACGGAAGCTGGGCCCAAGGTGACCCCACCCAGACTGGGCTGTGAGCAAACTGCACTCCGCACACAGCACCGGCCTAGCACCCAACAAGACACTCGGTGAGGGAGTGAAGTAAGAGACGGACCTTTTCATTTGCCTCTGGCTGTTCCCAGCCTGGCTCGGTCCCTGGAGCCTGCAGGGAAGCAGAGCTGAGGGAACAAACTCCTTTAAAATCCAATGCTGCCCTGGGAAGCAGAGAAAATCCGGAGCCCAGCTGTGAGGCTGAATGTTTGAAATGAAGTCTGGAGCTTCCCTCAGCCATGCTGGGCAGCAGGGACGGCTGGGGGATGCCCCGCTGGTGGGGAGGCAGAAAACTGGAGAGAACTACAGAGGACAGGGCATCCTCTTATTGCTAGTGACTGACAGGCTGGTTCTGCCACCAAGAGGCAAGCAGACTGAAGTACCCATTTGAATGGATTTGGACCAAAGAAGAAAGGTAAATTCCTCTCTCTCCATTGAGAGCATCCCTCCCCTACCTGTGTCCCAGCTCTGTGATAACTGTCGTCTGTGTCTGCTCCAGTATCCAGGGCTCTCAACAAGTTCTGGACGGCCTGTCAAGGCTGAGGCCTGGTCTACACTACAGAGTTAGGTTGACACAAGGCAGCTTACATTGACCTAACTATGTAAGGGCTTGGTTAACTAGCACTTTATACCACAATAAAGACTCCCAGAGTGCTCTACCTTACTACTCATCCACACTGGCAGGGCACATAGAGCACTATTAGGCCACAGCTGTAGCGATCCTGGTACTCCTCCTTGCCAGAGGATTAACAGCTGTTGCGTATTGGGTGATACCCTTTAGCTCCAGTGTAAATGGGTAGTAACAATACTGCGCTTTGAGTGATCTCTGGAAACACCCCCTAACCTACTTAAACCAATTGAGCTCTCTTCCCTTTGTTTTGAACTCAGCTGGAGGAATGCGGAAGTACATTTTCAGAGCTTATCTGCAACTGGGCAAATCAACAAAGCAAATGTTTGCCGAGTGAATGAGTGAGAAGCTGAAGATTAGGAGGATCTGCATTTTAAAGACAGCATGCTGACATACTCTCAACACTCCAAAAATCCACTCGCTCTCTCCCTCCGCATACACACAACACACTCCACCCCGCTCCCTCGTTTGAAAAGCAAGTTGTAGCCAGCTGAATGGCGGGATAGCTGCCCATAATGCACCACTCCCAGTGCCGCAAATGTGGTTGGGGCTGTCAGCGAGGACACGCTGGAGCACTCTCCCTGGAGCTGTATCCAAAGGCAGGTATAAACGAAAGCGCTAGAAAGCTGCAAGTGTAACCAAGCCCTGAGCGTCTACACTAGAATGTTGCTCCTACCGCTGTATGTCGTCCACGACATCAACCTAATAACGCCATCTCTGTGAGAGGCAAAGTGCTTATGTCAATGTAGTTAGGGTGACGTCATATCTGTGTTACTTAGATCGCCTGTTGGCTGACAGCGAGAGTCGGCTGCTCCCTCCTGGTGAGGGATTTGGGGGGGAGGGGCAAAAAGGGAGGAGAGCCTGAACCCAGCTGCCACTCAGCTTTCTTGCGGTATTCTCCTCCCTTCACCCCCCTTTCCCCAATCCCTGACTAGGAGGTGGCTGGACTTGGGCTCTCCTCGCTCCCAACCCACTCCCTCACTGGGAGGTGTCAGCGGAGTTCCTGGCTGTCAGCGGGGCTCAAAGCGGGAGCCCCACCCCGGGGCTGACAGCCTGAGCTGTGAGCCCAGCACTGGGCTCCATTTCACAGCAGGGAGCCTACCCGCAGTGAAATTGACATTCTTGTCAGTTTCATGGCTGCTATTTCACATTTTGTCTGGGCTCAGGCTGTCAGCTCCAGAGCTGGGGGGCTCTAGCTGGGAGCCCTGCCTGGGCCAGAGAGGAAGGGAAGTGACATAGCAGCAGTCGTGAAACTGACATGAATATCAATTTCACTGCTGGCAGGCTCCCTGCTATGAAAGTGAGCCCAGCGCCTGGCTCATAACTAGGGCTGTCAGGCTTGGGTGGCGGAACTCTAGCTATGAGCCCTGCATGGCTGTTAGTTGGTGTAACGTTTCTGGTGAGGACACGCACCACTGGCAGAAGGAGAGCAGTGTGGACACCAACAGCTGATTTCATCTCTGTGGTGGCTCTAGGTCAACCTAACTTAAGTGGACTTAATTTTGTAGTGTAGACAAGCTCTGAGTAAGGTGTGCTAATTGTGGGGGTTCTTTTGTAATGGACACACCCATCCACTGACTATCAATAGGGACTGACATTGCAGCCTGGTTAATTAACTGAACACCCCGTTATTGCGTCAAAGTCTCCATATCCCTAGATCAGACCTCCCCTCTCCCACCGACAAGCCACCCAGGCCCCTGATCCACCATGGTGCACTGGAGCTTTATGGCTCAGACCCTGGGGAAATCTGGCACTTCAAAGACCACACAGCTTCAAAGAAAGGGACAAAAACCCAGCCAGTCTTTACCCAGCGAGATCACAGCCTCGTAGTTGCCCTTCATGATGTGCCTGTAAAGCTCCTTCTGCCACTCGTCCAAGCTCTTCCACTCCTGCTCAGAGAAATTAAATGAGTTGTTGTTGAAAGTCACCGGGACCTGCAATTACAAGGGTGATACACTCAGCACTTCTGCTCCCTGTCTACATGCCACCCCTTGTTTCCTCCAACACCCCATTACGCCCCACATTCTGCCCTGTCTTCTCCCTCCCAATGCTCCCTCTGTCATCAGAGCCTCTTCTGGATTTTGTTTTTCCTCCCCACCCCCACCTGCTATTCTCCATGATTGGGCCTGGCTCCCAACAGCTGTACACAGCTGAAATCCATTCCCCACTGAAGTCTGGGACAAAACTCCCATTGACTTCACCGGGGTAAGGATTTCACCTTATCTAGTCCTCGCCTCTTACTACAGCTGAAGCCTTCTGTAGGATTGCCATCGCAGGCCCTTTGGACAGCCTGCTGCCCCCTTTAGCTGGATCTATTGCAACTGACCCCTGATCCTGCAAAGAGAGGGACATTAGTAGATCCTGGTACTCATGCAGTTCGAGGGGCTCTGCACGAGATTCTGCAGAAGCAAAGGGTCGGCCCACATGGATCTGGCTGCAGGATCGGTGCCTCAGATTGTAAGTCGCTCAGAGCAGCAGCGTGTTTTACCTACGTGTTGTCAAATGTCATCCATACACCAGACACTATGTGGGGTGAGCTGCCTTGGGCACTTTGCACAATCAGTATTCAAAAAAAAGATGCAAAGTCCTGTTCCAATTGGCTGACTTGGCTTCTCTGGGGATGTCATACCCTGCATTTAACACCCCCCATTAAACACAGCTATGCCACTGACAGCCACACTGTCACATTTACACTAGAATTCTCCACACAACCAAATACATGAGTCAGATGGGCACAGACGAGGAAAAGAAACACTGCTGATTTTCTCTCAGTGGTTGGTTATTGGTTAGTTAGCCTGTTCCCTTTCTCAAATTGTTTGTCACGTGATTAGGGAAAGTGTCCCCCGCACACACACACCCCTTGACCTTAGCTTGAGCTAAGAAGCCAAATTTCCAAAGGAAGCAATGTTAGAAGCAGAATCCATATACCTTGATAATGATGGGACACAGGGAAGCTGCAGAGCAGGTGAGCAACAAGAATGGGGATGGGAAAACCCCCTACAACTCCCTTTACAACAAATCCACTTGTGCAGAACATTCTGAGCGTACAAAAAGCCCCTTCAGTGTCTGGTACAGGGTCTGGCTTTACATCCCCTCAGCACTAGCTGGGACCTTGTTACCTTGGGGGCTTCTCCATTAGCGCCAGGGGGGAGTCTCAGGATCCAGAAGTTCCTGTTCTTCAGCAGGTTCTCCATGTTCTCCAGCCTCCTCTGCAGTTGCCCATACTCCTGGATCAGAGTTCCCAGCGCAGTCCACTTACTCTCCAGCTGATTACCGAACTCCACCGCTGTCTTCTCACAACCGACTAGTTTCGTTTCCGCCATCCTCATTCTTCCCTCCAGATTCATCAGTTGTGCTGCCTGAACCTCAACCTTCCTGTCCACAGCTTGGATTTCAGCCACGACCGTAAGGGAAATCTCTGCCGTCTGAAGATCCGTCTCTTCCATAGAAGTTGGTTCGGGGACAGCAAGAGGCTGTTCAAGTGACAGGTCCTGGGATTCCATGTCCCATTCAAGAGCCTGTTTGCAATGACAGATATTGGAAAGGGGTGGGGGGTGGGTGTCATGTTCCCAAGTAGCAGAGTCAGTCACAGAGAGAAACAACAACAGAGCCACATGCCACAGCCTGCTGAGAGCTTCCTGAGTCTGGATCTTTACTACAGGACCGCGGGGAGAATGTTAAACTTGAAATCCATTCAAACAGGCATTACATGTAACTCCAGCTCCTCTCTCTGCCCCTGAAACCCCATCAATGTTTGTATTTTTCCACTTGTACTTTTGATTTTTTCCCTCTCTCCCGCGGGGGGCTGTGTGAAAACCTCCCCACCCCCAACAACAGGGAATCCGCCCACCCGCCCGGAGACATCAGCGAAAGTGAGTCGACACAAAGGGCTGTCAAATCCACAACGCAAATAACTGCGGGGAGGGGGGAACAACCTCCCACATTCTCCTTCTCCATTCCCTGTCTTGCAGGAACCTCTGGCATCCCAGGGAACAAGGGCAGGTAGGAGCTTCCCAGCCCAGTGGCTCTCGGCGCTGATGGGGCCCTTTGGGGCCCGCTGCCCGAGAGGTTTCTCCGCCACAGCGAGTCTCTCCGGGCTACAAAGGCGGGTGGGTGCAGCCCTAGTCACAGCCTTGGCTGCCACAGAAACACACACGGGGCGGGGGGTCTGGTCACTGATGAAGCAGCCAAGCTCCGTTCCCCACTCCCTGGACACGGCAGCTGCCCGCCGTGGGGGGGGGGG
>ML677391.1:5847978-5928105 GCA_007922305.1 Dermatemys mawii | reverse complement strand
TGCTTCAGCAGGTGGTGCTTGCGGATGAAGCGCTTCCCGCACTGGGCGCAGGCGTAGGGCCGCTCGCCGGTGTGCGTGCGGTAGTGGTTGGTGAGCTTGGATTTCTCCGTGAAGCTCTTCTCGCAGTCGGTGCACTGGTAGGGCCGCTCCCCGGTGTGGATCCGCTGGTGCCGGACCAGCTGTGAGGGGTGGGTGAAGTTCTTCCCGCAGTCCGTACAGAGCAGCGAGCCCTCGCCCTTCCCCGCGTGGAGTCGCTGGTGGACGAGGAGGCTGATCTTCAGCCTGAAGCTCTTCCTGCACTTAGCACAGGTGTATGGGCCCGTGTGACTGAGCTGGTGCTTGAGAAGGCTGGATTTGAGGCTAAAAGTCACCTCACCCTCAGAGCATTTAAAGGGCTTTGTCCCTGCCAGGACCTGGCTGCTCTGGGGATGTAGGAGACTGGGTTTCTGATCGAGGCCTTCGCCACGTGCTGGAGAAATGCAGCCTCCACCTGCTGTGTGGACTCCCTGGTGCGCTGCGAACAACCGCTTACAGATAAAGCTTTCCCCACATTCGTTGCATATATACGGCCCCTCTCCCGGGTCAGTGGCTGGTGCAAGGCCGCCGAAGTCTCCTCCACACGGAGTGGGTTGGCCCAGGCTGCTTCCTGCAGGGTTTCCCTGTGGTGTCAGTGAACTGCACTGACTGCCGGGGCCCCATCTCTCAGCAGGCCTCTGGAAATCCTCTTCCGAGCTGCCCGGCGCCCCCCCGGGAAGTTCTGAGATGGCAGCGCTGTCCTCCAGATGCCACTCATCTGCTGGAATACAAAGGGAATCCAGAGAGGATTCAACAGCAACCTCTTCCCAGGACTTTCCTCATTCACCAGGACACCCCAGGAAATGGTTTGTGAGTGGAGAGGGTTCCTCTCTGCTGGAGCCATACAAATAAATCACCATAAAGCCTCCCTCCCCCACCAGACTGCTTCCCCACAGCTACCTTCTCCTTACATATTTATCACCTTCCCACTCCCCCGTTCCGTTCCTCCAGTCTGTGATCGACCTCCACTGCCCAGTAACATCCCTCTTCTCTGTCTCTGCCGGCAAAGCATTTCTTGTGTACATCACTCACCCTTGATGGGATCTGTAGGGATTTCTCTCTCCACCAAGCCCCCCTGACTCTCAGCACACGGCGTTTCCTCTTGTTTAATCCAGGAGCTACCACTGGGAGTAGAAATGGACAATCCTGTTCATGGGAAGGAGAAGGACATTAGGTTTCTTTCATATCCGCTGAACCCTTAAGGGAGGATTTCAGGGCAGATGGCAACATCTGACTGGCACCAGCACTAGCTGTGAATGGCGAAAACTCCCACAGAGAAGGAACATGTTGATCGAACTCATCAGGAGAGAGAGAACAACTATAAGAGCACAGGAAGGTCGTGTTCGTTTCCTGCCCTTGACGACTTCTTGCTGCTTCCAAGTTGCTCTGGTCAGTTCCTCCTCACCTGTGATGGGCGCCGACGGGGTCTCTCTTTTCTGAGATTCCTGCTGTTCCTGGACACAAGGCTCCACCCTGGGATCGATCAGGGACTGAGCATCAGGCGTGGAAGCAGCATTGTCTGTTCATGGGAAAGGATATTACGGGGATTAGAGCTTGATTAATAATTCACTGAGTTCACACCTACAAATCGATAGAATCTTGAACTAATTCAGACCTGCCCCCTTCCACCACAGAGGCCACGGGTAGCACCAGTGGCCGAAAATGAGAGGGTGGCTGCTCTTTTCTTAACGACAGGCCTGACGTGGGACTGGCTCGCTTTGTCTGGGCTCAGGTGCTGTGAGCCGATCACAGGACGCTCCCCAAATCTGATCAGCCAAGTAGTGCGGAGGAAAAAGGGGCCCGCAGGATAGGTGTTGAGTACCCCCCATCATGCATGGGGAGAGAGATCAGGACGAAATGTTCCCTACCTCCTCGTGGGTAAGACCAGAGTCTTCCAGCAGCCAGGCTAGCAGGTGCCTACAGCCTGAGTAATACAGTGAGCGGCATCCGGCACTGCTGAGATCTGACTGATACTAAAGGAATTTTCAACTCATCTTTACCCAGCGAGATCAACGTCTCATAGTTGTTCCTCATGGTGTTCCTGTGAAGCTCCTCCCGCCGTTGCTCTAAAACCCCCCACTCCTGCCCGGAGAAACAGTCCGAGACCTCATCGAACTTCACAGGGACCTGAAATCACAAGCGTCAGACCCTCAGCATCTCCTGCCTGCACTGGGGAGAGTATTCAGCGCTTCCCCTCCCCAGCAGTATCACACAAACCACCTTCGTCATGACCCTCAGAGCACACCGCAGCTCACCCCTGCCTCTCACAGCGCCCCCAACGCTCCCTCTCCTGCCCATACTCTGCCCAGGTCCCTCCTCTTAACACTCTGTCACGTCTCCAGGTGCTGGCTTCAGGCCTCTTCTCATGCTGCCCCTTACATCTGGAGAGCTTCCAGCAGCGCCTACGCCAAGCCGTCTCCCTCACGCATTCTCAAACCCACTGCTTTCCTCTAGCCGTCCACTGCTGACGGAGCACGGCTCGTTTCCCCTCTTCATGCCTTAGCCTGCAATAGTTCTATTGATGTAACCGCCGGTACTTCATCCCTGGCCTCCTCATACTTCTCCCTGCCAGCAGGGATACCTGCTCTCTGAATCTGTGATAGGTCTATGGGCGGAGACCGTGGCTAGGATCCTCGGGACCAATGAATAGCACCTGTTTTCCCTTTACTCCCTTTCCTCTCTCTCTGGGTGCCCAATCAGCAATTGCATCCCTCCCTCCTTATGAAGGAAAATACACAAAACCAAAGACTGGCCCTTAAACTGATCACTGACCAGTTGCATACTGCGAGAAGCTGCAGGTTCAGTACTGCAGTTTACGACTTGCTCACCAACGTTAGAATCGATAGCTCTAGACTACACCTGTTCTCATTCCCTGGCTCCCTGCACTCCCTCCAGACCTGAGAGCCCGTCACAGCATCTCAGCTTAGACAGAATGTCTTTGAATTGTCTGCAAATGGGGAGGAGCAGAATGGAGCTAAGGAGCCCTGACCAGTGTGTTATCGTGCACCATTGCACCCAATCTATCCAAGTCATTTGTAACAGACCTGAATATCACGGGGCTACACAGCCCTGGGACATCTAACAGAGGGGACCGCTTTACTTCTGCCCCTCACTGCTAGCTGGGATATTGTTACCTTGGGCACTTCTCCCTGGGCGCCTGGGGGAAGTTTTAGGATCCAAACATCTTTTTTCTTCAGCAGGTTCTCCATGTTCTCCAGCCTCCTCTGCAGCAGCCCATACTCCTGGATCAGAGTTCCCAGCACGGCCCATTTACTCTCCAGCTGGTTCCCAAACTCCACCACTGTCCTCTCGCAGCCGACTAGTTTGTTCTCCGCCATCCCCATTCTCCCCTCTAGCGTCAACAGCCGTGTAGCATGCGACTCCACAGTTACCTCTGGCCACATGGCTGTCTGTTCCAGTGGCATTTCTGCCTCAGAAGGATGATCCGGGGCAGCTGGAGGAGTTAAAGGCATCGACCGCTCTGCTGTGACATCCCATTGCGGAGCCTGCTTGCAAGGAGAAAAGAAGAGATCGGCCATAAAGAGAAAGGGCGTCGGGCCCGCTCCCATGTTCCAGGCGGCTCCGCGCTCTCTGGGCCCGAGAGTTTGTCTTTTACAGCTGCCTTCTAGATGCAACAACAAAAATGACAACAGCCCCTTCTCGCTCAGCCTCACGTTGGTGGGTTTAGGACTCTAATGGTATAAACGTCTCAGGCTCGTCACCGATGTATGCGCTACACCCGCTGACCGGAACGCTTCTTCCACCAGGTGACTTATTCTGCCGCCATTTCAAAATGGACGTGGAGAAGATTCTTGGGGACCACATGCCAGGCCTGTCCCACACCAGAGACTCTTCCCACTCAGCTAAGCGGTGTTCCAGGCATGACATTTCTCACTGCTGGAAAGAGCCAACCATCTCCTCCACCGCCTGACCGTGAGCAGTCTGACCGGTGTGCAGGGGAGGCAGCCTGGAGACACCAGTAAGATGGGTGTATTGGAGAAGGACCAGGCCAGCCTTTGTTCAAGTGGAAGGAGCGGCAGAGCCTGGGGAAGGCCACTTGGGAGGTAACACAAGCCTGGAGGCTCTGGTGCTGCCAGTATCTGTCTCCTCCTACTCCTCTTCCCTACTGCTGACAAGCCCATGCCAACGGGGCGCAAGCAAGGGGAAAACTAAGCGCAGGAAGAGGCAGACAGTGTCCAAGCCCCAGTGCTGGAGCTGCAGCAGCCCACTGCTGAGAAAACCCTGCTGGGTCCCGCGGAGGGTGGCCTGGATCAGCATCGCAGCCCAGGCATGACAGTGGGCAGCCGTGCCCCTGGGTAATCAGGTTGGCGCTGGTGTTGCTAGGACGCCCCAGAGTGCACTGCCCCCACGTGCTGCCTGTCGAGTTTTGGGCACACGACAGCCCGCAGCTGGGTGGGGAGGCTGGGAAAGGGGCTGCGAGGACACAAGGGAGGCGTGTTTGCTGCGCCTGGTTCAGACCCGCCTCCTAAACTGGGACACAAACACGGCTACGGTTCCCGTGTAGACAGGGCCTCCCGCTCCGCATCCCCCTGCTCACAACCACTGCCTGGCTCCCCCACGGGCCGGGACAAAGACCCAGGCCGGCCAGGAACCACCGGGGACGGGACAAACCCGAGCCCCCCAGCGGCCAGTTTCCCGGGAAGGCCCGGGGCTGATGGGAGCGGGGGCCGGTCCCTGATCCCCGCCCCACCCGGAATCCGGCCGGGCCGCCCCGGGGCTCAGCCCCGGCCCGGCCCCCAGCACCGCGCTCCCCGCGGGGAGAAGCTCCCGGGGCCCCCGCCCGCCGGGCCCTTACCTGGGCCGCGGCCCGCTCGGCCATGGCCCCCCCGAGCGGTTCTCCAGCGGGCCCGGCCCGGCCGAGCTCCGCTCCCACTCCGGGCTGGGCAGAGTCCCGGCGCCGCCTCGCCACGGGCCGGCCCCGCTGCCGGGCGGAGCAGAGCGAGCGCGGCCGGGAGGGAGGGAGCCGCGGCCTGGCTGCCGGGGACCGGGACCGGGGCGGGGAGCCGGGCGGCAGCGGCCCCTGGCGGCGGGTGCGGGGTGAGCGGAGCCCGGCGCGGGGCTGGATCGCTGCTGATTGATGGCCTCGTCTGTTCCTGCCTCTGCTGCCCCTTGCACTGGCCCCGCTCCGAGGACGGGCCCCTGGGATGCACCAGGGCCCGGACCCAGGGTGACCCTTCTTAGCGCTGGATTTCTGCTGGGAAGGGTCAATTTCAGCGCACGCAGAAACCCACCAGAAATGTTCCTGTCTATACTAACGGGTGTGTACAGACAGGCAAAAGAAGAGCCATGCTGCCTGAGAACTTGCCAGCGTTTGGTTTTAAATAAAGGGGTATTTGGACATGTTGCAAGTTAAGGTGACTAGGTGCCCCGATTTTGGGGCTTTTTCTTATATAGGCGCCTGTTACCCCCACCCCCCACTCCTTGTCCTGAGTTTTTAATTTGCTGTCTGCTACGACGTGGTGTTTTCATGGTGATAAAGTGTTATCTTTTTGACTCTTAAATTCTACTGTTGTAAAATAATTACTGGCTGACACACAAACACCATCCCCAATATCCCACAACTGTGAACAGATTTGAAAACACTATCCGTAACTTTGCACAACTGCGAAACATTAGAATCAATAAGTATCGGGGGAGGAGAAATGCTTTAAAATGAACACTGATATTATAAAATAAAAATCCAATTCTTCTAAGTCTATGGAAAAAGCAGGCAGGAGACAGCGATTCTAGACTCGATCTGCCACCAACTTGCTGGGGGATCTTGCACACTCCCTGCCTCCACTCCCTGCCTCTTTCCCCTCCGACTGCTTGTCTTTCTTTAGATTGTAAGCACAGTGCCCAGGAGCTGAGTGGACCATTAATGTTGATTTTCAATAAGTCTGGGAACACTGGGGGACGTTCTAGAAGACTGGAAGAAATCAAATGTGCCAGATTTTTAAAAGGACATTTCTAGGCCTGACATCAATCCGGGGCGAGATAATGTAGTGGGTGATACAGGACTTGATTAACAAAGAATTAAAGGAGGGTAATGTAACTAATGTAAATCACCATGGGTTTATGGAAAACAGATCCCGTCAAACAAACTTGGGGTTTTTTATGAGGTTACAAGTTTGGTTGATAAGAGTAGTGGCAGCGGCATAATATACTGTGACAAAGCTCCAAGTCTGTACTTGTGGGTCCTGCGCTTCCTGGCAGATTTAGGGGCCTCAGAAACTCATCTAGGCCCCAGAGTGACCTCCCTTTCTCAGTATAATTGGCAAGAGTCACCACCTAGGGAGTTGCCTTCATCACAGGCCAGTATGGAAGATGGAAAAGGGGGGAGCCCGAGCCCGCCCTCTACTCCGGGCTCCAGCCCAGGGACCTTAATAGCATCAGCTAAGATGGCTGACCTTTTAGGCACAAAACACAATACATTTCCCTGGGCTACTTCCCCACAGCAGTCCCTGCTTCTTCAAACTCCACTTCACCCTTACCTCAGGGCCTCCTTCCTTCTGTATGATATGTTGTCCTACACTCAGTCTCACCAACAGCATAACTTCCTTCCACAGCTCCTGACACCTACAGCCCACCTGACTAACTGGGAGGTTTTTATCTGGTTTCAGCCAGTCCCTGATTGGCTTCAGGTGTCCCAATTAGGCTAGCTGTTTCTACTCCTTTCTAGAAGGTTCTTAATTGGCCCCAGGTGTCTTGATTGGCCTGGAGTAGCCTTTGTTTGGCTATCCAGGGAACAAGGACCTGCACATCCTGAGACTAACATACCTGCCTTCCAGCACTCTCCTATATCCTTCTGGTCTGACTCCGTCACAATACTTAGATGTTTGTAAGGCATTTGACTTGGTACTGTGCCACGTTTTGATTAACACACTAGCATGATATAAAATTAGCATGACGCACATTAAATGGATTCAAAACTGGCTAACTGCTAAGTCTCAAAACATAATTGTGAACGGGGAATTGTCATCGTGGGAGCGTGTCCAGTAGGGCCCCGCAGGGATTAGGTCTTGGCCTACACTATTTAACATTTTTATCAATTCCCTGGAAGAAAACATAAAATCGTCACTGATGAAGTTTGTAGATGACCCGAAAATTGGGGGAGTGATAACTTATGAAGAGGACAGGTCACTGATGCAGAGCATTCTGGATCTCACGGTAAACTGGGTGTAAATAAACTACAGTGGGACCCCGGAATACCGCGCCCCGCTAGAGCGCGAATCCGTTTACAGCGCAGTGCACGGCTGGCTCCTGATGTCAGCGGCAGCCGCTGCTTTGATGCAGCAGAACCCCGCAATACCGCAACGCCACCATTATTGCGATCGATTTTTTTTGGATCCCGATCGTCGCGGTATTGCCGGGTCCCACTGTATATGCATTTGAATATGACTCAGTGTAAACACATACATCTAGGAACAGTGAATATAGGCCACACTTACAGGATGGGGGACTCTATCCTGGGAATCAGTGATGCTGAAAAAGATTTGGTGGTCATGGTGGATAATCAGCCTTACAAGTATCTGCAAGGGGAACAAATATTTAATAATGGGCTCGTCAATCTAGCAGACAAGGGTGTAACATGATCCAAGGGCTGGAAGTTGAAGCTAGACACATTCCAACTGGAAATAAGGCATAATTTTTTTAATGGTGAGAATAATTAACCACAAGGGTCATGGTGGATTCTCCGTCACTGACTATGGAGTGTGTGGTGAGAAAGCACTTAGCCCTGAAGTCCTTTCTCTGAGTGCAGTGGTACAACCTCTTTGCTGTGTCAAGGTAGGTGTGTTCTCAGTGAAGCTCCTCTCTTGCCATGAGCAGTGGTATGGCCTGTCTGCATGGGTTTTGGAGTGCCTGGTGAGGAGGTGTTTCTCAATGAAGCCTTTCCCACACACAGTGCAGCAGAAGGGCCTCTCCCCGTGTGGGTATGCTTGTGAATGGGGAGATACGATCGAAAGCTAATGCTTTTCAGGCACGTGGAGCACGGATCCAGGCCTCCCGAGACCCTGCTGTTGGCTACAGCTTTCCACACAGCTATATGGTTCCTTCACCACATGAGTCTCCTAGTATTCAATAAGATCCAAGATGCAGAGATCCTCACATTCAGTGCATAGCAGGGATCCATAGCTACCTCCAGAGTCAGGACTTTGGCATGTTCCAAGAGATCCCTCTGCCTTTGCCCAGGATCCGTGGAGATACGTGGCCCCTCTTCCATGAGGGCATCCTCCAGAACAAGGAGTTCACTGCAACCTCTCTTATACCGAGCAGATTCCTCCTCTAGCACACACACAGGTAGGGATGTGCCCTGCTGCAGGAAGACACAGACCCTGAAATCAGCTCTGTGTGGGAAGACTCAGCTTGGGGATTGCCCAGTACTCTAGCACACACCCCTTCTGGGGTGCAAACCCAAAAATGTATTGTCTTGTACTGCACAGAAATCTGTACAGCGTAAGATCGAGAAAGTTGCCCCCTCCCTCATTGTGGAGGAAGATATGCACAGCTTTCTGCCCCCCCAGTTATGAATTGCACAAACTGATTTATAGTCAACAAAACCAAGTTTATTAACTACAAATAACAGGTTTTATTTGATGATAAGGAATAGCAAACAGATCAGAGTAGATTACTGAGCAAATAAAGCAAACACACAAACTAAGCTGAATACATTATAGAAACTGGCTACAAGTAGTAATTTATCAGCCTAAATGTTGTTTTAAGCAGGTTGCAAAGATTCTTGAAGACAAACTTCTTCTGCTTGCAGCCTAGAATTCCAGCTATTCCTTTCACAGGCCAGACACCTTCTAGCCTGAGTCCAGTTCTTTCCCAGTTCAGTTTTAGGTGTTTTTAGCAGTCATCTTGGGCTGGGATTCAGTGAAGAACTGACCCTGATTAATTCACTCCCTGGCCTTCAGTAGGATTTACATATGGCGGGAATCCTTTGTTTCCCAGTTTGATTCCCACCCCCTACTAATGGAAAAATACTAGCAGTCCAAGATGGTGTCCAGTACCAGGTGATGTGATCACATGGCCCTGCAGTGTGAAAGCAGCATGCCTGGAAGCTTCTCAGGAAGGTGCGAGATGAGCATCTTCAAAGTCCTAGTGTTCTCCTAATGGCCCATTCAGGCTGATTGCCTTCTGTCTGGTGGGCATTCTCCAGGTGTAAACACAATATTCCTAACTTTAGATACAGAAATGATATATGCATACAAATAGGATAATCATAATCAGTACATCATAACCTTTCCAATGATGCCTCACATGACCCAGCTTGCATAAAACATACCTTAGTTATGCCACATTCAGATCACACTATCTCGATGAAGAATATAAGCCAGGGCGTAGTGTCACACTCCTCTTCTGAGCGTCCCCCTTGTGGTCGTAGGCTTTTAGGCTGCTTCTCAGATTTGATCATGGTTCTCTCATCTGCTGGAATAAAGGGAGAATCTATTTCCAAAATCTCTTATGAGTAAAGCCTAACTATAGTCAGTAATAATAGCCATACAGTTGGGTGACCTCCAGCATGTGAGCTAGCATACTCTTATGACTATGCTGGCTAAAGTGAGTCTAATCCGGGGTGGGCAAACTATAGCCCATGGGCCACATCTGGCCCATGGGACCGTCCTGCTCAGCCCCCGGGCCAGGGAGGTTGCCCCGGGCCCCTTCCCCGCTTTTCCCCCTTCCCTGGAGCCACGCTGTCACACGGGCAGTGCTCTGGGAGCAGGGTTATGTGCTCTGGGAGCAGGGTTATGTGCTCTGGTGGGAGTATGGAACCAGACACGCTGCTCTGAGTGGCATAGTAAGGGGGCCAGGGCCGGGAGATTGGATAAGGGGCAGGGACTCCTGGGGGACAGTCAGGGGACAGGGAGCAGGGTGGGTTGGATAGGGGGTGAGGTCCCAGGATGATGGTTAGGGGTGGGGAGTCTCTGGAGAGGGCAGTCAGGGAGCAGGGGGATTGGATGGGTCGAGGGTTCTGAGGGTTCTGAGGGGGGACAGTCAGTGAGAGGGGGCCGGATAGGGGGTGGGGCCAGGCTATTTGGGGAGGCACAGCCTTCCTTACCCAGCCCTCGATATAGTTTTGCAACCCCGATGTGGCCCTTGAGCTGAAAAATTTGCCCACCCCTGGTCTAATCTGTTAAATACATCAAGAGTCTGAGAGTGATGGTAGTTAATAGTCTTTAAAGCAAATGTAAAAGGTTAAGTTTTCAGTAAATGGACTAGATCTAGGAGATGGAGAATTAGCAGACAACTGCATCTCGGCGCACAAGGGAGAACAACAGGGACAGAGATTCCTTCAGAGTAAGGCCTCCCAGGAGAGGTGTAGAGTGGCTAGAACAGATCAAGGGGTCAATGACAGAACTGGAATGAGAACACAGGTCTCCCAACTCACAGTCACTTCCTAGGACCACTAGAAGAAGCAGCCTGTGTATCAGTCACAACTGCCTGTTCCTTTCAGAGATCTGTCTCTTGCCAAAAACCAAGAGCAACAGTGATGCAGCTCCTCCCCTTCTTCTGCTCAGTACGAACTTCAGAGTCTAAACGGGTTCATCTAAATCCTCATCATTCCCTTATGTTCTTTATTAAACCCCCCAGACACTCACTTGGATGCACCTGCTCCATCTCTCAAGATGAGTATAGCCCAGGGGTCGGCAGCCTTTCAGAGGTGGTGTGCCGAGTCTTCATTTATTCAGTGAAATTTAAGGCTTTGCGTGCCAGTCCGGAAGGGGTGGGGCTTCGGGCAGAAGGGGAGGGACTGAGGGGATCAGTCCACCCCCGCTTTGGGGTTTCCCCCCGCAGGCTCATGACAGCTGGGGTCCCACTGCCTGCCCCACCCAGCTCCCGCTACTAGCCCCCAGGAGTTCTCAGAGACAGTCGCTAGTGCCTCAGAGATGGTTTCACTCAGTTCTTTAAGTGTCCTCTCGGGTGCACTGAATCAAGCTCTGCCAATTTGAATACATCTCACTTATTTAAATATCCTTTAACCTGATTTTTCCTATTCTGGCCTGTTTTCCTTCCCCCAGATTATTAATATTAATCCTGTTAAACATCTGGTCACAATGAACCTTTCCAGTGAAGACCGAAGCAAGAAGGAATTAAACTCTTCAGCCTTCTGTGCCGTCTGATAAGGTTTCCTTCCGTGTCATTAGCTCTCCTTCCCGTTCAGTAATGGATGTGGACATTTCTTTGTCCTTGGCTTACTTCTAATGTATTTATAGAACCTCTTTGTCCTGACTTTTATGTCCCTTGCTAGCTGTAACTCATTTTTTGCCTTATCCGTTCTGATTTCGTCCCAGTGTGCCTGTGCGGTCCTTTTGTATCATTCTCAGCAATTTGTCCACGTTTCCTCTTTTTGTACAATTCCTGTTTGATTTTCAGGTCATTAAAGATCTCCTGAGGTAGCCATATTGGTCTCGTATTGTTCTTCCTGTCTTTCCTTCACATCAGGATAGTTTCCCATTGTGCCTTTAATACTGTCTCTTTTACAAACTGCCAGCTCCCCTGAACTCCTTTTTCCTTTCGATTTTCTTCCAGTGGGACCTCCTTACCCACCAGTTCCCTGAGTTTATTGAAGTCTGCTTTTCTGAGGCTCGTCGCCTTTGTTCTTCTGCTCCCACTCCCTACCTGCCTTCAGAATAATGGGCTCTTATTTCGTGGTCACTTCCAAATCAGAATCAAATCTAAACTAGTGCCCCCGAGGACATCCTCCACCTCCTGACACAATACATTGAGAGCTGTATTTAACTGAACTGGAGGGAGTGGCGTTTCATGTTTAAAAGCAATTTTAGGATGTCTGAGAGCTATGACGGGATTTCTCAGTGTAACAGCCACATCAACCCACAAAATCAAGGTCCCGGTGCTTCACCACGGAGACAGCAAGCAACCCCTTCCATCCCTTGGTGTCAGATCAGTTCTGTGGCTGCAATGTAGTTCCCTGTTAACAAACTGCTGTGGGAAGGCAGGGGCGGGACTGAGGTCAACCGGGCAGCTGGAACGTTCCATTAAACCATACCAGCGCGGCCTCGACCCGGTGTGATTTTGCCATCTAGGTTAGGTCAGCGCTTGGCTGGGAGATCTCCAGGGAGAAGCCAGGGCAATGCCGCAGAGAGTGGTGTTCCTGAGACCGGGGGATCAGTCAGTACGGGAGCAGCGCCCCAAGTTTTTCATTCCCCCAGGATGTCAGCAGCACCAATTCTCTGATCCACGTTCTAGTCCCAGGACCTTGTACCCCAGAGGACAAGGCGGGTTTGGAGGCCCTGGGGTAACATTTAAACATCGTGGCTGGGCTTCCTGCCAATGGAGGACGTTGTAGGAGGCTGTGGCGGGTTAATGCACTGGCCCCCCAGGACCAATCTGGGAGCTCCCGCAGGAGCTTTGGACCCTGTATAGAAGAGTGGGGCCCTGCTCTCTGCTCCTCTTCTTCTCCCCCAGGATCCGCCCCATGGCCAGGCTGGAAGCCAGAGCCAGGCCATGGTAAGAGCCTCCCAGGGAGCCCAGGCAGCTGTGGGGTGCTCTGGATCCTCCACTTGCCCTGTGTGCAGAGCCAGGGTGCCCAAGAGCAGCTCCTGGCCTGTGTCCCCACTCCCCCAGGCACACCACCCAGGGAGGGTCCGGGGCTCCCCACAGCAGTCCGGAGCTCCTTACCATGGCCTGGCTCCGGCTTCCAGCCTGGCCAGGGGATGGAGCCTTGGGGAGAAGAGGAGAAGCAGGGGACAGGGCTCTGTGGTAGTGGGGGACTAACTTAAGGCTCCTCTCAGCCACCCCCCCGGGAAAAGGCAGGTGTTTTGTGGTGGTGGAACTGATCACTCTGCTGCAAAGCGCAGCTCCTACTGCTCCTGTCCGGGGATAGGAGGGACAGGAGGAGAGGTGCCCTCAGGGGAGCGGATGTAGCTGTCACTGCACAGTGGGCTCTGTGAGTTAAGCTGCAGTCCAGTTACCACCCATCCACATCACAATACCCCGCCACTGGCTAACTCTGTCCCTCGGCACGCGGCGTTGAAGGGGGATCCTGGCTACCCCAGCCTTTGTGCAGGCAGAATGCACGTTACCATCCATCTGAAGATGTGTTATTTGGTCCCCTGAGGTCGCGGGGAAGCTGCCTCATTGCATTTCTCCATCCCAGCGGGACACTGGGCCGTGGTTTATTACGGCACAAGGCCACGAGTGTCATGGGGAAATTGTGTTGTCCTGGGAGACAAACTGCTTGGAATGTCCCCTGGGTGGGGGTCACAGGATGGGGCCACCTCCTTATTGCACGGCTTGTCCAAACTGATGTTGCACGGTCCATATAGGCTGATGTTGCATGGTCCATATAAGCTGATGTTGCACGGTCCATATAAGCTGATGTCACTGATATAATATTTAGCACTTTATTCTCAAAGTGTTTTGCCAACAGTAACTGCTCAGATACTACAGAGCTAAGTGCCATGGATGTGTCTATAAATAAATATTAATGACCCAGATCCTGAGCTGTGCCTTGGATGCTTGCTCCTGGGGCTGTTTTATATCAGCTAGCCGTGGCCCCAAGGGGCCACTCCAGTGGCCAGGGATCAGCATCATCTAGGGAGGCCCGTGCCCCCCCAGCTGTCCGTTTTCTTGGTTATGTTCTCCGCTGAGATGGGAGCATGTAAGAATCAACAGGGTGGCTCGAGGTCCCCCCTACACAGCCTTATACAGGGCTTCACAAGCCATCGTTAACCCTCCTGGCATCCCCCTGAGCTGAGAGGCAGGGTGGAATTAGTTCCATTCCTCAGGGGCAGGAAGTGAGGCCCACAGAGCTTAAGTGATGTGCCCAAGGCCGCAGAGCATTGTGTTGCAGAGCCAGGATGAGGCGCTGGCTTAGCTTTCTGCTGGAGCTAGGGAGGCATGAGGGTCCCATCGCCTGCAGACAGGGCTTTGGGGCTCATGCCACCGACCGAGTTTGAGAGCCCCAGACCTCGGTCCCACCAGGAGAGAGAGGCCTGGCTTGGCTTAATGTAGGGGGTGGCCGGGCCTGGGAACGCTTTAGGGCTTACCTGAGAGCAGTGGGACCTGGAAGTCTGTTGGCAGGTGCCAAAGATCCAGGCTACCCCAGAAGCGGGTAAAGGGGGAATCAGGGGGAGCCTAGAAACCCATTTCCCACGGGAAAGTCAGGGAATTTGTATCTTCCCAGAGAAACTTTCGGTTTTACCTTGCGTGAAAAAAGAAGAGCCGGTATTAACGGTTCACTATTTTTCACTGATAGTACCAGTGTCACCTACTGAGCGGGACCCCCTCTCCTCCCCTCCCCTCTTCTCCCCGTGCTGGGGGTTTGGGTCCTACAGGAGCCGGACCATAGAGACTCCCACCCGCCGGGCTCTCGTGTAGATCGGGAACACGCCGCGTTCCGCCCGGGTACCCGGGTCACTGCGGACCCTTGTGGCCAGGGGAACTGACGTTCGCTTGAAGCCTGGAAAACGCGGGTTTTGGGGGGTTCTCACGACAGACCCGGATTCCTGGCGATCCGGTTTGGCGCGGCTGAGGCCGCCCGGCGATCCGGTTTAGCTGGCGCCCTTGGTAGCGATTATCCGGCGCCCCAGGCCCTGCAATGAGCCGGGCTCTGCGCCATGGCCTCAGAACCGGAGTTCGCCCCGCCGCGCCGCGCCGCGCCGCTTTGTGTCCAGACTCGTGCGCCGCTCCGGTGGGCAGATCCGGAGCCATCCCGGGTGGGTTCGGCGCGGCTCCGTCCCCGCCCCGCTCGCCAGCCTTTGTCTCCGTCCGCCCCTGCCCCTCGTCCCCGCCCCCCGCTCCAGTTCCAGCCGGTGCGCGCCCGAGCCGGGGAGCGGAGCCGCTGAGCGCAGCGGAGAAAGGCGGGACCCCCGCGCCGGAGCCGGGGCCGCTTCACCGCCTGCCAGCGACGCCTTCCCCGCCGCCTGCGGCCCGGCCTGGGCAGCCGCCAGGACGATGCCTGCCGGGGCTGGGACTCAGGTAGGAGATTTGACACTGAGCGTCCCCGGGGCGACGCGCAGCTCCCGGACAGCCTGGGCTGGTCCCCTGCGCCGGGGATGCGCGCAGACAGGTCCGGGGTGCCCGGAGCGTGGTACCCTCGGGGCACACGCAGCCTGGCTGGCTACATATACGGCTCCTATGGCCCCAGCATCTCAGCCATCGCCGCAGGGTTTTAACCAAAGAAGTACCAGTAACAATTACTTCCTTCCTTGCCCGTAGGGGGAGGAGGAGGGGGGGAAGAACTTGATTGATTTAATTGGGGGGGTGTTTGTGCATATGTTTATTTATGTGAAGAACTTCTTAAGGGGCAAATAATGGAACAGTTCCAAAGCCACCAGCAGGATTTGAACCTAGCTGCTTCAAAACCAGACTAGGAGAGGCCACTACGTGAGCCGAAGGGGCAGCACTATTAGATGGCAGCAGGAGTAGGCTATTATCCTCTATGTAAACCAGCCAGGAGCAGGAGAGGCAGCACACTTCCGAAGGGTACGGCATGAGGAGGTGGTATGTGTTTTGCATGGGGTGTGCACACGCACTGGGGCAGAAGACTGGTGCATACTCAATACAAGAGAGAATATCAGATGAACTCAGGAGAGAGTGGTGAGCTCGTGTGCAATGTACCTGGGAGAATTACAATTCACTGGGTCCACGTGAATCAAAAAGACTGGAAACAGAAAAGAGACCAAACAGGACTCACCAGTCTGTGAAAGCAAAAGCTAAGGGCAGGAGGAAGTCAGGATGACCTTGCGGCAGCTGTCCAGGGGTTGTCTCTGGAGCTGGGTTAATAACGGGGGGTTTGGGTTGGTGGCTTCACACCAAAACTGGATTTTTAAAAAAATGCTCTCAGCAAAATGAAAACCCCAAAAATTTCATCTGGCTCCATCTAAAGATTTCAAATGTCGATTGGAAACAACATTTGGTTTGGAAAAAGCCATTTCAGAACCAAGTCACCAAACGCTTCAAAAGGTTTTGCCATTTCTGAAATGGTCATTTTGTTTTTTTGTCCAAAACTCTTCATTGAATTGGACCCACATTAACGAATCATTTTGGTGCCCTGAAAATGCCTTCCAACAAATTCACTATTTTGCAAAAATATGTTGCCTGGGTCTAGTTGTTTCCCAGCACCTCTCATGCCAAGCAGAGGGGGGACTTCTGAGCCATCCTGCACTTCGAAATGGCCTGGACACCCCATCACAGGAGCTAAGAGGAATAAGAAGGACTTTGAAAATTGTGGTGATTTGGGGTAACAAAAAAACGCTGTAGGAAAAGGTAAGGCCGGGAATGAATGCAGGAGATGAAATCAACGAGAGCTCTGCAATGGCTCACCTAATAACATGCTGCTTAAATTTGGCCGTTGGTAAGAAAATTACCAAAGAGGAGGTGGGGTCGCCTAGGCTGGAGCTGTGGATGGGGAGCAGGAGACGGGATATATGCAAAAAAACAGACTATATGCAAATCAGCTCATCCAGATACCAGGCATTGTAAGGCTTTAAAGGAATTTGCTAATGACCCTGGAGGCCTGAGCAGACAGGAAGAAGGTAGATCCTGGCATTTGGAAAAAGAGAGAAATCCTAGCAATCGCTGTGTGGTTTCTCACACTTTAATCTCTAGCAATGTCTACCGATACATGGCTAGATATTGACGCTAGCCTAGAGGTTGCAGTCAAGATCCGGGCCCATTGTGCTAGGCCAGGGGTGGGCAAACTTTTTGGCCCAAGGGCCACATTGGGGTTGCGAAATTGTATAGAGGGCCTGGTAGGGAAGGCTGGGCCACCCCTTATTCGACCCCCTCCCAACTCCCACCCTCTGACTGCCCCCCTCAGAACCATCGACCCATCCAACCCCCCACTCCTTATCCCCTGACTGCCCCCTCCAGACTGCCCCCTCCAGAGATGCCCCACCCTAACTGTCCCCCCAGGACTCCACCCCCTACTCAACCCCACCCTGCTCCCTGTCCCCTGATTGCCCTGACCCCTATCCACACTCCCGCCCCCAACAGGCCCCCCGGGACTCCCTGCCCCTTATCCAACTCCCCCACTCCCCATCCTCTGACTGCCCCCTAGAGTCTCCACCCCATCCAAACCCCCCTTCTCCCTGTCCCCTGACTGCCCCCTGAGACCCCTGACCCCTTATCCAACCTCCCTGACCAGTACCACGCCTCTTAGAGCAGTGTGTCTGGCGTCCCAGCCAGAGCCAGACACGCTACCCCACTCTCCCACAGGAGCACTCAGCCCACCTCCCCGAGTGCTGCCCGCATGGTGGAAGTTACATAGACAAAGGGCGGGAGGGAAAACAGACAGGAGGTGTTTTGCCCAAGGTCATGCACCGTGCTGCCAGGAATAGAACCGAAATCTCCTTCGTCTCAGTCCAGTTCTCTCCCCACTAGGTGACGCTACCTTTCGTCAATGGAAAGAATAGTAAGAGTTAAAAACCCTGTAAGCACCTGGAGGCTGGTGGAACCGTGAGCAATAGGTAGCGAGGACTAATAAAGAACCAGTCATGTCAGACAAATGTTATTGCTTTTTTTCTGGTGAACTCACAAAAGCAGTGGCTGTCGGGAGATCAGCAGCAGCCATGGAATTAGACATTAAAGGAGCCTAAGTGCAAGATGTCACGAAATCTTAATTTTACCACGAACTGGAACTTTGGACACCGCCACTGAGGGATGGCTTGGGGGTGCGGCACCTGGGGGTGCGGCAGGCTGGGTTTATAAACAGAAATTAACGGGATTAAGTAACAACACCATGGGGAGCTGGAGAGAGATACCCAGGAGGGTTTTGCTGGGCTTGATTTTAGGCTGGGTTTTAGTTACTGTGTGTTCCATGATCTGGAAAAAGAGGGGACGACACACGAATGGCCTGCACCAATGGCACTGCAATGAGAAGCCTTTTCAACGCCAGGGAGGATATGAAGGGGCCTAGAGAGGTGGCAAGGCTGGCCTAGAACTCCACAACGCCCAGGGACAAATGGCGACGGAAGCAGCAGGTGCTGAGGGAATGGTGCTTGTGATTGCAGGTCCCGGTGACGTTCGAGGACGTCGCTGTCTATTTCTCCCGGGAGGAGTGGGTGATGCTGGCAGACTGGCAGAAGGAGCTGTACCAGGAGGTGATGAGGGAGAATTATGCAAATCTGATTTCTCTGGGTAAGGATCAGCCTTCACTGTTTTACCAGATGCAGATGGATCATTGAAATCCCTAGTCTATTATTATTTATTTTACAGTTGCCCGTACGGGCAACCAATCCAGGATCAGAGCCCCGCAGTGCCAGGTGCTGTACACATTGGCTTTAAAAAGCTAGTCCATGCCAGGGAGCTCCCAGTCTTTGGATAAGTCTTGCCTAGTAAGCATGCAATGACCCAGATCACCAGCTGATGCAAATGTCCATTGTTCCATTAAAGTCAATAAAGCTATATTGATTTACACCAGCTCTGGATCCGACCCCTGATGTGACATCACTGGGGAAAGAGTGTGTGCTCCAGAGGGTCAGTAACAGACAAGTTACACTGCGCCCCAGACCGCTCCAGTCTTGACCCTCACACCTCTTGCAAGCGGGAGACGAAAGCCTTTCTAATGCTGCTCGCACAGATGGGAACCTCCGGCACCTTCCCAACTCCCACGGAAGCTTCCTATCTGAGCTCCACTTGGTAAAACCGGAAGCACCATTCTTAGCACCGCTCCACAGCAAAGCAGGGCATGGAAAACTGACAGGCGCCCTCCCAGCAGCCTTCGGTGCTGCTCTGTTATCAGTGGAATGAGGCACAACCAGAAGCAGGTTGGTTCTCAGTTTCCCTGAATCTAGGGAGAGAAATTCACCCTTTTGCAGAGGCCAGCACATGGCTGAAGCACCAGACCCGTCCCGCTCATGGTAGGGGAGTGGACTGCTCTAGACCAGCAAATCATGGTAGTTTTAGAACAAATAGCAAAAGCATCCAAAGGGAATGGGAGAAGTAAGAGGGAAGGTCTTCTCATGGATCGGTAACTGGTTAAAAGATAGAAAACAAAGAATAGGAATAAATGGTCAGTTTTCAGAATGGAGAGAGGTAAATAGTGGTGCCCCGCAGGGATCTGTACTGGGCCCAGTCCTATTTAACATATTCATAAATGATCTCGCAAAAGGGGTAAACAGTAAGGTGGCATAGTCTGCAGATTATACAAAACTACTCAAGATAGTTAAGTCCAAAGCAGACTGTGAAGAGCTACAAAAGGATCTTATAAAATTCGGTGACCGGGCAACAAAATAGTAGATGAAATTCAATGTTGATAAATGCAAAATAATGCACGTTGGAAAACATAATCCCAACTATGCATATGAAATGATGGGATCTAACTTAGGTGTTACCATTCAAGACAGAGATTTTTGCATCATTGTGGATAGTTCTCTGAAAACATCCACTCAGTGTGCAGTGGCAGTCAAAAAAGGAAAAAGAATGTTGGGAATCATCAAGAAAGGGATAGATAATAAGACAGAAAAAATCATATTGCCTCTATATAAATACATGGTATGCCCACACCACACATCTCTAATACCGCATGCAGATGTGGTCGCCCCCTCTCAGAAAGGATACATTGAAACTGGAAAAGGTTCAGAAAAGAGCAATAAAAATGATTAGGGGGTATAGAGTGGCTTCTGTGTGAGGAGAGATTAATAAGACTGGAACTTTTGAGCTTGAAAAAGAGACAACTAAAGGAAGATATGATAGACATCTATAAAATCATGAGTGGTGTGGAGATAGTAAATAAGGGCATGTTATTTACTCCTCATAACACAAGAACTAGGGGTCACCAAATGAAATTCATAGGCAGCAGGTTTAAAACAAACAAAAGGAAGTATTTTTTTCACACAACACACAGTCAGTCTGTGGAACTCCTTGCCAGAGGATGTTGTGAAGGCCAAGACTCACAACAGGAGTCAAAAAAGAACTAGATAAGTTCATGGAGGATCGGTCCATCAATGGCTATTAGCCAGGATGGACAGGGATGGTGTCCCTAGTCTCTGTTGGCCAGAAGCTGGGAATGGGCGATAGGGCATGGATCACTTGATAGTTACCTGTTCTGTTCATTCCCTTGGCACCTACCATTGGCCACTGTCAGAGGACATGAAACTGGCTCGATGGACCTTTAGTCTGACCCAATATAACTGTTCTGATGTTCTTATGACTCTCCAAACATTGGGGGCCAGACTCATTCCCGATGTTTAGGGAAGCCAGTGGAGCTACTCCAAAGATCTATGTGAGTCTAGGAGTCAAGAGATGGTTAAGAGATGCCTAGATTACAATCTCTGAGTACCTACCTGGAGAGGAGACTTTTGATAGTAGATGCCCCTTTAACCTAGCAGACAAAGGCCAAATGGTAGGTGAAGCAAGGGAAATTCAGGTTATAAATAAGTCACACATTTTGTAACAGGCAGTTACAATTAACTATTGGAATTAATAGTTCCAATTAACTATTGGAATAACTGACCTAGGGATGTGATCACTTCACCATCAACATCACTTGAAGGCTTTAGACCAAGACTGGATGTCATACTAAGAACATGCATTAGCTGGCCCAGAAGTTTTGGTCTGGATGTAGATATCACTGGGTGAAATTCTCTGGCTTGTGTTCTGTAGAAGGTGAGACTGGAAGATTGGAATGGTCCCTTCTGGCCTTAAAATCTATGACTCATTATCACCATCCCATCCATAAATAATTCCTGGACTCTTTTTTCCATCCAGCAGGGGACTGGCCCAGGCAGAGACGCAAGAAGAAAAATGAGGAGGAACGTGCTGAAAAGTTGGAAGCCGCTGAGCTTCCGACTGGAATCAGCTTGGCCAACGGCTCGGAGAAGGCAAAGTCCTGCAGCACTCAGAGCTGTGAGGAAGGCGGCTGGCTGGGGCAGCCAGTTGAAGGAGGAAGAGGGAACAGCCGCTACATTCGACCGAGTGGGAACCAGACGCCCAAGAAAAGGGCGAGGCCACACAAGTGCGACGAGTGCTGGAAAAGCTTTACCTGGAGATCGGAGCTAGTTCAGCACCGCAGGACCCACACCGGGGAGCGGCCATATAAGTGCGTGGAGTGCGGGAAGGGCTTCAGCCAGCACGTCAACCTGACCATCCACCAGCGCATCCACACTGGTGAGCGGCCCTACCAGTGCGGTGAGTGTGGGAGGGGCTTCACCCAGCATATCAACCTGACCCTCCACCAGAGAATCCACACCGGGGAGCGCCCCTACCAGTGCGGGGAGTGCGGGAAAAACTTCATCCGCAAATCCAACCTGGCCAAGCACCAGAAGATCCACACGGGCGAGAAGCCCTTCCAGTGCGCCCAGTGTGGGAAGAGCTTCGTGCACAAGTCCGGCCTGGTGTCGCACCACAGGACCCACACGGGGGAGCGGCCACACCAGTGCGAGGCGTGCGGGAAGCGCTTCGGCCACAGGTCGGGGCTGCTCTCACACCGGAAGACCCACACGGGGGAGCGTCCTCACCAGTGTGCCCAATGCGGGAAGAGGTTCCGGCATAAGTCAGGCGTGGCCTCGCACCAGAGCACCCACACGGGTGAGCGGCCTCACCAGTGCTCCCAGTGCGGCAAGCGGTTCTCCCGTACCTATGAGCTCATCTCCCACCAGCGCCTGCACACAGGGGAGCGGCCCTACCCATGCGCCGACTGTGACAAGAGCTTTGTGCGTAAATCCAACCTGGTGAAGCACCAGCGCGTGCACACGGGGGAGCGGCCCTACCAGTGCAGCCAGTGTGAGAGGAGCTTCTTCCAGAGGTATGAGCTGGTGGCCCACCAGATCACCCACACTGGGGAGAGTCCCTATACCTGTGCCCAGTGCGGGAAGATCTTCAGCCAGAAGTCAAACCTCGTGAAGCACGAGCGCATCCACACTGGTGAGAGTCCCTTTCCCTGCACCCAGTGCGGGAAGAGCTTCAGCCAACGCGCCAACCTGGTGAAACACCAGCGGATCCACACTGGGGAACGGCCATTCCAATGCGCCCACTGCGGGAAGAGCTTCAGCCAGAAGTGCGAGCTCGTGTCGCATGAGCGGATCCACACCGGGGAGCGGCCGTTCCGGTGCGCGCACTGCAGGAAGAGCTTCAGCCAGAAGACGAGTCTGATCGCTCATCAGAGGATCCACATGGGTCAGCGACTGAGTGAATGCACCTAGGGCGAGGCCCTCCTCTCCAGCTCTGTCTGGCACTCAGCTGATGTCAAAGGCGGGGCTGACATGCAGAACAAGGGTGGTGCATGGCTCTGGGTATGGATCCATCAGTAACTATCTTCTTAAGGGAGCAAACAAGGGAGGCCCTGGGGCTCTCAAGTGAGGACAGCTTAAGATTTCCAAACACGTCCCAGAAAGATTTTACACGGCTTGAATCGCCCTCGTCAAGAGAGGGGGGATATTTGAAACCTGCTTTCCGGTTAACACAGGGACCATGTCAGACTCACTAAGGCTCGGCAGGTCAGGAAACACCATGTAATTGTTGAGAAGTCCAGAAAAGGTCTGGCAAAGCAGGAGCAATGTTGAAGAGCAGAGCATTCCCCCAGGAGAAGAAGGGGGCAGGTTTGGAAGACGCAGAGCTGATTCAGACCTTGGGTTTGCCAAATGTCTGAGGATGAACCTTCTGAGCTGGACTGACCCTCAGAAAGACTGGAGGATGGGGGTATGGAGTGGTAGACCCTTCATCAGTACCCTCAACTAGCCAATAGGAACATGGAGGGCTGGCAGGGGTAGAGAATGATTAATGGGGTATGAAGAACAGCTGATCAAATAATATTAGGAAATATGTGATTTGGTTCTTGTTGAGCAATGAATCAAAGAAATAACTTTCTGACGTGTTCATTCAGCTGTTGAAAACTGTTCCTCGAAGAAATTATTTGGGGCCAGCCTCACAAAGGTGTTTAGGTGCGTGAAGATGCCGATAGGTGCTTGTGAGATTGACAAAAGACCCTAAGTGAGTCAGGCGCCCAACTCCCCTTGACTCTCAGTGGTATCTCTGGCCCAGGTCCTCAAAAGTAGTTATACACCTAACTCCCAGTGGGAGTTATACCGTGGAGGGTCTGGCCGGAGGCCCCTAGCCTGCTTTTGAAAATTCTTGTAGGTCTTTAGCTGCATCTCTAGACACCAAAATGCTTTTGTAAATCTGGCTGTTGCCCAATGACAGCAAAGGCCAGTGAATAATGTTGGATCCGTTTTTCTGTCCTTCTCCCAGACATAGGTCTAGTTCTGGGTGGCAGGTTTAAACACAGCCTGGTGCGTGGGTGATCAAAAGCCATTATTCCTGTTGCTTTTTCAGTGGCCAGTATGAAATAATGTCATGCACCGACAGTGAGATGGGCTAGTTGAGCCAACAGGCCTCTTCTGTCTCTAGATTCTGTTCAATAAACTGATGATTTTAGTCTGTTTCCTACTGGGTAGGTGCCCACCTATGAATAAGCCAACGGCATCACTGGCACCTCCATTGGCAGATGAAGCAGAGAGACCAAGCACAAAATCAGCATGAAGACTGCACTACCATTGGACCGCTACATCCGGGTGAAACCGTGGCCCCTTTGAAGCCAGTGGAAGTTTTCCCATTGATTTCAATGGGGTCAGGATTTCACCCTTGCTCCTTTGGAAACGACAAAGCAACAGTGAATATAGTGATTTAGAGTAGGGAACAATCCTGCGTGGTTTCCCCCTGGATTGGGAGACTGAACAGATCATCTTCCATTTCTAATTAATGTTCCTCCAGATCAGGGCTATTACTCAAAACTATCTTGATAATGGTTATTTCCTGGAGGCTGAACTGATTAAACTTATCCCACCGACTTCATATATAGGAACCCGTTCTTTCAAAAGCAGTAACAGAGGACACTGCCCTGATTATGTGGAAATATATATGCTGTGACATGGCTAAGATCATGAAACCGTGTGTTCGGATAGCCTTCTCTCCAGTGAGGTCCCCACACATAACTCATTAACTGAGAGACTCTCTTCAGAATGGTTGTTTTAATTTAAATGAATGGCATCAACTGGATTTAAATTGGTGTCTTCTTTAGCCCAAGGAGGAAGTTAAGTTTATCCAGATAGATCAGAAGAAAATATAACACAGTGGCCTCAAACTTGTAAAACTGCCTCTCAGGCTGGTATTCTTCTCTGCGCTCCTCACACGTGATCTGATGCACCTCTTTAATGAACATGGTTTCCTTTTTGTTTATGCACTGATCTAATTGTTTCCATTACGTACCATATAAAAAAGCCTTCTCCATTTTCATATGTGCCTTTCTAAAGCACGATGTGTGGTTCAAAGGTAGGAAAATTCTTCATGGTCTTTTACTGATCTGCTTTATGTTTGGCTTCGTGTAGTGTAACGTCCGTGTCTTGCTGCGTGCACAGAGAGCGTGGTGTGGAGCAGGGAGTTGGCTTGGTTTGAACTCTGCAGTCCTTATTGCTCAGGGGCTTGGGTTATAGTTTGGGTATGATTCTGTAAGTGCTCTGTGCGCGGGAGTCCAAAGACAGTTCTACGACTGGAATACTCATGGGACCGGGGACTGGTGTTTCAATTCATCTTAGCCATGGATGGCTCCCTCCTCTACGTCGCCTTCTCATCTGACGTGAATGCGGTGACTTCCCTTACGCCGGAATAGAGAGCGGGCCAAGGAGCAGCCGGCTAATGCTCCATCCAGACAAGGCACAGAGGTGATGCAAGTGGACAGGGGAAGTGTTTTGGAAAGGTGACCTCGCCCTTCACAGGCGGAGTATGTTCACCCTGCCACTCAAAGCAGAATCCTGCTTGGTTACTCATTACTCTGGAGTTTCAGGTAGCTGCGGTGATCAGCAAGGCCTCCTGCTACATCCCATTGGCCAAACAATTATGCTCCTTCCTTTCTGATGTGGACCCAGCCACAGAGACCCATGAATTCTCTATCTGGGCTTACCAAGGAGCTGTGCCTTCTAAGCACAACTGTCTGGCATCAGTCAAACGATGGGTCCATTTCTAGGTGATTGCACTGAATAGGACCACCTGTCTGGGACCACCAGTCTTCTCCATTCCCCAGTAGTCTTCCTACACTCAGCTGGGACATTGATGGTGACAGAGCCCAGATTTCATCTTGTGGCAGCAGAAGAACAAGGTTCTTGGTGAAAAGCCCCTGCTTGTGACAACAACTTCCCCAGCATATCATCATGATACCCACATCTCACTACCTCAAAAGGATGCTGCAAGAAGACACCTGCTTAAACTAGCATTTCCCCATGCAGCCAGGTTGTAACAACACCGTTCCCACACATCATCAGCTGCCAATGTCAGAAGACAGATTAAAGGGAGAAAGATTCTGAGTTTTGCCTCTTACATGTAAAATGAAGGATTGATACCCTGAGTCACTCAGCCACTGGCGATGAGCGAGACAGCAATACTTGTGGATAAATCAACTAGTGCATTCAGGGAACAATGCCAAAGCTTCCTTGTTGCTAACTTCACCATCTCAGTTCAGATACAGGACAAGAACAGATGGTGTAGCTGAGTGGATAAGGTCTCTGGATCAAATTCTTCCTGGACATAAGCAGACAAAACTCCCATTGAAATTGCTGGGCTTACAAAGGTGGTGAACTCAAATCCTGTTATGTGAGGATACTTTGTTCTCTTGGCATCAAATTAACTGTCATATTTTCATTGCTTAATTATCATCATCAACCAAAAATGTGACTTTATCCTTCGAACACTTAGTATCTGGAGTGGTGCTTTCTATCATGTAGGCTGGGGTAGGCAACCTATGGCATACATGCCAAAGGCGGCACATGAGCTGATTTTCAGTGGCACTCACACTGCCCGGGTCCTGGCCACTGGTCCAATGCGCTCTGAATTTAAGTTTAATTTTAAATGAAGCTTCTTAAACATTTAAAAAACCTTATTTACTTTACATACGACAATAGTTTAGTTCTATATTATAGACTTATAGAAAGAGACTTTCTAAAACATTAAAATGTATTATTGGCACGCAAAACCTTAAATTAGGGTGAATAAATGAAGAGTCAGCACACCACTTCTGAAAGGTTTCCGACCCCGATGTAGGCAGTTCTCTTTCAGCTAGTGAATATTTGTGGGGTCAGGGCCTTGCTTTGTGTTCAATGAAAGTATGTAAATAGTTTGTTTCTCGGTGAAGTAACAAATCATACAGTACATCATAGCTGGTTTGCTTGGTTATTAACTATTGTTATTTGATTGTATTATTTATGCAGTACCAACACTGTACATTAAATGTGACATGCATTGAGGCCATGGTGTGAAGATCCTTGCTGGTGTCCATCAGATTAGCTCCACTGGCTTTAACAGCTGAAGATCTGACTGGTGGAGAGAGAACTTTGCAGATCTATTCCGGTGCATTGTTTGATTACTGGCTGTAAAACGATTTGAAACTGGCAGGTGTTGTATTCCAAACAGTGGTTGCCATTTGTAACAGGTCGGGGCAATCACCAGTGTGGCGCCTCCTGCTGGTCAGTCCGGGAATTAGCCCATCCAGCTCAGGAGCGCCCTCCTCTGGCCGGTTTCCCTTTCCTGCCTCTCTGCAGTCCCTTGATCTCCACCATGTGTAGGCCCCACGTCCTTCCCAGACCATGGGGCCCCTTACCTTTGGGCGCTGCCCCTCACCCAGGGAACCCCACCCCTCCAAGCCCATCTCGCCTCAGTGACTACTGCCAGTCAAACCTTCTCTCAAGGGCAAACTGCAGTCTGCAATGGCCACTCACCACTGGCAAGGGGGTGGTTGGACCTGCTGCCTGTTCTTGCCCTGGCTGCCTCCCTGCAGCCCTCGTACCGCCTCAGGCCTTTGCTCTAAGGCCTCAGCCTGGGAGGTCGCCAGGCCAGAGCTCTCCAGATCAGCCGGCCCTTTCCCAGCCCAGCTGTGTCCCAGCCACCCCTGTCTCTACCAGGCAGCTAGGTCCTTAAGGAAGACTCATCTCCTTTCCCCAGGAACCCTTCTTATACTGGCCCAGCCGGGCCCTGACTGTGTCACCAGAATGGGTCCAAGGGTCATGTAGGAAGCCTAGGTATTGGGGGGTAGGGGGTGTCAGCTCCTGCTTCTTGCGGGGGAGACACTGGTGTGGGGGATGGGGAATGCAGAACCTGCCCTGCACCTACCCCACAGTGGCGGCTCCTGCAGCTCTGCTCATGTAGGGCTGGCTGGGCTCAACTCTCTGATCCAGGCACTCTGAGCTGGTGCACAAGGTTGCAGGGCCACCCAGGTTTGGCCCAGGTACCCCTCTGTCATGATGACAGGGGTACAGCCAGGCCAAATGTGAGTGCGTGGCGGTGCGACCCATGCACTGGGTCACAACCATTCATGCAAATTTGGCCTGGCAGCAAGGGCCGAACCTGAGCAGCACTGCACCCCTGAAGGTCACAGCCCTGGGAGAGGGGACCCGACAGCCCAGCCAGCCCCAGGGGACAGGAACCGTGGGAGCCACCACCATGGGAAGCTCTGCCTCTTATATTTCTTCTCCTCCTTCCACAACCAGACACATGCACGGGCCAGCTGTGGCGGAGTCAGCCTCTGCAGCACCCTCTTGTTGCCCACTGGGACATTACGCACCCTGCCTCAGTTTCCCTCAGTCCGTGGTTGGCCGCTGTTTCCCATTTGGGCTGGTACTGCGGCGACTTACCCCTCTCCCCAAGTTCCGCGCCTCCCAATGTTCCCAAATAAATATAACAAAATCAACAGAGGATCCTCTTCCTATCCTTCCACTGGGGTTTAGCTAGCTGCCCCTCACCAGCGCTTCCTGCCTCAGGCCTGCCTTTCCTCCAGGGAGACTCTCCCAGGCACTGGTCTCTCTCTGTGCCAGACACACAGTGAGACAATGGTCCCAGGGGCAGCATGAAGAGAAGAGCCAAGACCCCTCGTCGGCTCAGCGCCCAGTTCTTTGTGCTCCCTCTCAGGGCTTTCTCCCGGAGTCTCCCCTTGTCCAGGGCCAGTCCCCAGAGCCTTCTACCCTCCCGCAGCACCACGCACTAGCGGGGCTCTCTCACCCTTTGTTGGCCTTGCAGGACCCCTCTCCATTCGGGGTTAGTAACTGACCAGGGGCTGCCTGCTCCCTAGCCAGTCGGGATCAGCTGCGGGAAAGGATCTGGAACGGGTTCCCTAGGGAGGGGGCAGAATCTCCTTCCTTAAAAGTTTTTAAGGTCAGGTTTGACAAAGCCCTGACTGGGATGATTTACTTGGGGATTGGTCCTGCTTTGAGCAGGGGGTTGGACTAGATACCTCCTGAGGTCCCCTCCAGCCCTGAGATTCTATGAAACCCAAGTCATTCGATTTAGGTCAGTGGTCTTCAAACTGGGGTGCGCGAGGCCACCCCCGGGGGTACGCGAGACCCTGGCGCCACCACCGATCCTTCCTGGGAGACCACCGAAGTCACGGTCTATTTTTGGCCTGCCGAAATGCCACCAAAAGAAAGCGGAAGCTATCTATTCGGCGGACATGCCCCAGAGGGCCGCGAGTGGAGGGGGGAGTGCAAAAGGGGGCCGCGGCGCCAAAAGTTTGAAGAGTGTTGGTTTAGGTGACCGATCGGAGGAACTGTCCCAGATTGAGGTAGTGTTAAAGGACGTTTTGGACCAAACTGATCAATTAACCTCCTGGACTACGACGGGAGGACTGGGTGGATCCCGTGCGCTCGCTTGGCACATGAGGCTCACCACCCTTGTGACCCTCCTGCACGTACTCCAGGAGGTGGGGGCTGCTCTGCCGTCCATATCTCTCGTCTTCCTGAGGCGAGCCCTGCGAGAGGACACTCTCCGCTCACCCTGGACCCTTTGGATATTGTTATTCGGCCCCTGTTCTGCAAGCCCCCCCGGGTCCTGCAGCCGGTTCAGTTCCGCACCGTGCCTAAAGACCACCTGTACACACTCGTGCACCACACATGGCATTTCCTCACCCTCGCGTCCCACCCTGACACCAAAGGGCAGGATTATTTACCACCGAAAGACAGTGAGGTGCCCCGGTGGGCCAGCCACTATTCCACCTTGGTTCCACGGCCCGCCGGGGATATCGGCTGGCGGCTCCTTCACGGAGCCGTGAGCACGAGCGTGTACCTGGCGCAGTTCACCCCTACGCCCGAGGCCTGCCCCTTCTGCGGCGTGAGGGAGAACCTGGCGCACGCCTGCCTTGAGTGCGCCAGGCTGCAGCCCCTTTTCCGGATCCTCCAGAACCTCTTGTTGGGGTTTTGGCTGCGCTTTTCCCCACACCTGTTCATTTTCACACACTCAATCCGTGGCCCCCACAGAGTCACGACACCTCCTCGTCAACCTCCTCCTGGCCTTAGCTAAAACTTCCATCTACAATACCAGGAGGAGGATGCAGGGCAAGGGGGTGCTCTGCAAGTGTGGGACCCACTTCCGGTCCTCCCTGGTCTCACGCCTCCGGGCAGAGTTCCACTGGGCAGCGTTCGCTGGCTCCCTTGACAGCTTTGAGGAGCAGTGGGGGCTGTCCGGGGTTCTCTGCTCGGTGTCCCCCTCCAGGATCCTTGTTATAAACCTCTGACCTCCACTCCCATCCCTCTTTTTCATTAGTTGTCCCCCGTACTCATTGGGTCTAGGGGTCCCACCCACTAGGCTGAGGGAGGGGCCTTTAGAAGCCCGCCCACCTCCCAGGTTTCCAGTAAGTCCTGAGGTCCCTTCCAACCCTGATAGTCTGTGATTCTATTTGACACCGGTGAGACTGGACCCGACTCTCCTTAAAGAGCCAGCCAGCCAGCCTGTGACACCAGGCCTCTCCTTCCCAGTACATAAAAGTGGGGTCCCGCAGGCCGAGAAGTGGGGAACACGGACGTCAGTGGTGCTCGGCTGCACTGGCAATGCACCAAGGGACTGGGGAGCGGAGCGCCCCCCTGGTCCCCTGTCCTGGGCCTGGCACGGGTTATTCCAGCCCCTCCGTCTCCTCTGACTGCAGACGGTCCCCAGCAGGGCCGGCTCGTCCCGCGCTCCCAGCAGCCAGGGCCCTTCCCAGGCCTCTTCTTTTCACCCCCTCCCCAGCCCAGGTGCCGATGGGAGCTGCGCTCCCAAGCCAATGGAGCAGACGTAGAAAGAGCAGCCTGGCCAGCAAGCACCAAGCGGGCAGTTAACGGGGCTGGGACTGCTGAAGGAGGCTGATATCTTCTTGTTAATGCCCACAGTGTGTGGCCAGGGGCGCTGGATGGGCCCTGCAGTGCCGGGGCTCTGTGCCTCGAGGGCAGCACTGCAGGGTCTCCTCTGCCCGTCGCCCCCGCTTAGAGACAACCCGCCATCCCCGCTCTGCCTCCAGACCTACCCGCCACCATCCACTTCCCTGCAGCTCGCCAGCCTCTTCTCCACTCACCCCTGAGTCCCTGGCACCATCCTGGCCACTGCCCTTAGGCCAGGAGAGAGAAGGACCTGGCTCAGCCTGGCCTGTCCATTACGTTGCTGCTTTGCCACCTCCCAGCTGGGAAAGCCAAGCTTCCCCCGGTGAATTCAGGGGAGAGGAGGAGGAAAATCAGGTGCTCCATTTCAGAGTTTGGTGAAGGGGACAGGGCATAGGGTCACCAGACAGCAAGTGTGAAAAATTGGGACCAGGGTGGGGGATAATAGGAGCCCATATATAAAAAAAGGCCCCAATATTGGGAGTGTCCCTATAAAATCAGGACATCTGGTCACCCTAGGGGTGCAACTTTCACTGTGATTCAGGGGCTAGGTAGGCACCTGAAAACTCTAGTTTTCTGGCAGATAACTTAACAGTTAGCTGACAGGAGCACTGGATCTAATTCCTATATAAAAGAAAGAACATTTGAATAAATATTAGACCCACTCAGCTCTAACGTAACATGTTCTGACATCTTGTGGCAAGTCACTGAAGGGACAATGATTAGGTTTAAAATGTTAATGTACATTCTTACTTTGTTACTAACTCTGCAGAGAGAGAGACCCCGTCAGGACTCCTAGTTTCTGTCCGAGCTCTGGGAGAGGAGTGGGGTATAGTGCAGGGGTGCCATTTAGGGGGACGTGAGGGGGGGTTCCTGCCTCCCCATCGAGTTTCAAAGCAGAGATCTGCTAACAACGAATGCCCTAGCTCAGCTCTGGGAGGGGAGTGGGGTCTAGTGGGTTACAGCAGGGGGTAGATACATCTGGGTTATATATAAGATCATCAGAATGGCCATACTGGGTAAGACCATTAGTTCATTTAGCCCAGTATCCTGTCTTCTGACAGTGACTAATGCCAGGTGCCCCGGAGGGAATGAACAGAACAGGTCATGATCAAGTGATCCATCCGCTGTGGCTCATACCTGGCTTCTGGCAAACAGAGGCTAAGGACGCCATCCCTACCCATCCTGGCTAATAGCCTTTGATGGACCTATCCTCCATGAAGTTCTTTTTTGAACCCTTTTATAGTCTTGACCTTCACACCATCCTCTGGCAAGGAGTTCCAGGAGTTGGACTGTGAATAAATACTTTCTTTTGTTTGTTTTAAATCTGCTGCCTGTTAATTTCATTCGGATGCCCCTAGTTCTTGTATTATGAGAAGTGGTAAATAACACTTCCTTATTCACTTTCTCCACATCAGTCAAGATTTTGTAGACTCTATCATATCCTCCCTTACTCAGCTCTCTTCCAAGATGAAAAGTCCCAGTCATTTTAATCTCTCCTCATATGGAAGCCTTTCCATACCCCTAATCATTTTTGTTGCCCTTTTCTGAACCTTTTCCAATTCCAATGTATCTTTTTTGAGAGCATGCGACCAGATCTGCACACAGCATTCAAGATGTAGGTGTACCATGGATTTATACAGAGGCAATATACTTCCTGTCTTATCATCTATCCCTTTCCTGATGATTCCCAACATTCTGTTTGCTTTTGTGACTGCACATTGAGTGGATGTTTTCAGAGAACTATCCACAATGATGCCAAGATCTCTTTCTTGAGTGGTAACAGCTAATTTAGACCCCATCATTGTGTATGTATAGTTGGGATTACATTTTGCCATATGCATTACTTTGCATTTATCAACACTGCATTTCAGCTGCCATTTTGTTGCCCAATCACCCAGTTTTGTGAGATCCCTTTCTAGCTCTTCGAGGTCTGCCTGGGACTTCACTACCTTGAATAATTTTGTATCATCTGCAAATTTTGCCACCTCTCTGTTATCCCCTTTTTCCATATCACTTATGAACATGTTGAACAGCCCTGGTCTCAGTACAGACCCCTGGGGGACACCACTATTTCCTTCAATCCACTACGAAATACTGTCCATTTATTCCTCCCCTTTGTTTCCTATAGTTTAACTAGAGCAGCTGGTGTGCTTTCAGGATCAACTAACAATTCTTAATTTAATGTAATGACAAGCCCTTTGTTATCTGAATCTCCCTGCCTCTGTTTAGAAACAAACTCCCTGCCCCAAGGGGGGAAGCTGAGAGCAGCACAGAACTCATCACATTCCACACTCAAGCTCTGTCTGGGGCTAGGGCATGTGCTGTGAGCAGACCTCTGGTTCAAAACTTGGAGAAGTCCCCGTCCCCCTCCAAAATGGTGCCCCTGCAGGAAGACTAGGATTAGGGGTCCAAAGGACATCCCTGGGCTGATGCCGTTGGCTTCAGTGATATTGCAGCTGGGAAGATTTGGGACAGCCAGCCATTGTGGAAGAACTGAAGCTCTGAGGAAAGTTTTGAAAGCAGCGGAGGCCTGCTAGATCGAGGGTGGAGGCCTTGGAGTCCAACCAAATAACACAGCGGCATGAAAAGTACTAAGGGCCAGAATCTCAGCTGGTGTCAATCAGCAGAGCTCATCCATTTAAGACTTGGAGCTATGCTGATCCACAGCAGCTGAGTATCTGGCCCTACGTGATTAATACGACATTTTACGATGGGTTTCAAACCAACAAATCTAACATTGTTTCATCTCTCTTCCCCTTCCAGGCCTTTTGTGCCCCAAGATACGTTTGTTTTCCTGCCTTTTACCTTACAGCACCTTAGTGCAAATTCAGCTGTTCTCACGGGAAGAACAATCAGGCTTCCAGCCTATCACAAAAGACAGAGAGCAAAATACGCTGCTGACAGCCATGGTTCTTTAAGCCACGTATCCATACGGCACCTGAGACTTTACAGTCCAAATTCTAGTCTGTCAAAACCAGTGGCAAAACTCCCATTGGCTTCAATGAGACAGGGGATGTGCAAAGCAGTGTGGAGATATTGACTAGTCCATGGTAGGTAAAAATTTATTTCCCCCTTTTACAGACAGGGACACAGAGATGAGGGGATTTGCCCAAGGCCCCACTGCAAAGTTGGGATTCGAACTCAGGACATCACGCCTCCTGGGCTCAGATACATCCCACGCAGCTCCCCCTTTCTCTTCTCCGTATGCACTCTTATGAATCCATCCCTGGCAATGAAAAGCAGGGCTGGGTTTGTATCTTTTAATAGAGCACGTGGCTGGCTGTGAAAAGGGACGGTCAAAGTCACTCCTATTTCTCCTGGAGGGCGTTATCCCCTGGCAGGTGAAGGCTCTTGCTCCTGGAGGGTTTGCTGCTCTTGGCCTTCAACAGCATGGCCTGGCTGTTGGGTAGGATTCCCCCCTGGAAGACAGTATCCCCGCCCAGCAGTAGCTTGTGGAGGTCCTTGTTACGGCGGATAGCAAGCCGCAGATGCCGCGGCATGATACATCTCCTCGGGTCATCCCGGGCGGCGTTCCCAGCCAGTGCCAAGAGCTCAGCGGTCAGGTACTCAATCACGGCAGCCAGGTAAACCAGTGCTCCGCCTTTGAGCCGCTTGATGCAGGATCCTTGACGCAGGATCCTCTCTATATGGTCCACAGGGAACTGCAACTTCTCCCGAGAAGACTGGGACTTGGAGTTTGCCTGAGGTGCCTCCCTGGTCTTCCCCGGCCCAGACATGACTGGGAATTCCTGCAGCTCAGCGGCACTCCCCGCAGTAAACAGCAAGATGAGCAAGAGAGGCTCAGAGATGGTGGCGGGGGAAAGGGCGAGAGGCAGGATGACAACCTTACGTTTTGATTCGTTGGGTATGAACCAATGGGAAGCAAGATCCTTTATTAGCCAATGGGGATATTTCCTCTCTTTATGATGTCATTTTCCTTAACAGCCTGTTGACCTTTGCAGTTTTAAGGGAGAGGTGAAGACGAATGTAGATCTTTTTAGACAAGCTCTTGTGTAATATGATCTTAATTTACAGGATCATTCCTTTAACTCATCCCCATTACACACACCATGTGCAGAGGGGTGGGAAGATGTTGTCTTCCACTAGCACTTCTCAACCATGAGCCAGCAGGGGTTCTTCCCTGCGCACTCCTCGCTGACGGTCTCCTCCTCACTGAGCTACACAAGTTGGAGATGGAAAAGACCAAGTAGTAACGACACCTAAAGGACAGGGCCCTGTCGTGCTTGGCACTTTGCAAAGGTGGGTAAGTATCACACAGGATAAGCGACAGCGTGGCAGAATTGAGAAAGAATCTAGTTCTCTGAGTCTATTCTAACCCCGAGACCACACGCTTTCTCATCTAGTCAGGTCATATATTGCCCTTCCCTAGTCTTTTTCCACTACTTTCCTTCGGAAACTATTCCGCACCCGAATAGTTCAATAGAATGGAGGCACTCAGATACTGCGGTGATTGGCACCGAGATAAGAACCTAAATAGACAGATGGAGATATCTTGCTGTCAGGAAGCTTTCCGGATATTCAACATATATCTGCCCTTTCTTAATCCGTCCCATTACTGCTAGTTATCTCTTTATAACACCCTAAACAATTCCTCTTCTTCCTCAGTGTTTATGAGATCCTACTGAAACTCACCCACCTCACAGACCTTTGAAGCATGGAACTTATGTGTTTCTAACCTGCCATCCCCTCCAAGCTAAGAGACCCCATCTGCTTCTTCATCCGCCATCTACAGACTCACTCTGGTCACCATACACGACCTTGCCCATCCTCCCCATGTGGATATAAGATGCCCTTGTCCTAACCTTCAGAAACATGCCCTGGAAACATCTTTATACCAGATGCAACATGCCAGATCGACAGCTCTGGATGCTGAGCAAAAAGGTACAAAACGGGAGGGGCGCAACAGCCTATATTTCATAGAATCATGGAATATCAGGGTTGGAAGGGACCTCAGGAGGTATCTAGTCCAACCCCCTGCTCAAAGCAGGCCCAACCCCAACTAAATCATCCCAGCCAGGGCTTTATCAAGCCTGGCCTTAAAAACCTCTAAGGATGGAGATTCCACCACCTCCCTAGGTAACCCATTCCAATGCTTCACCATCCTCCTAGGGAAAAGGTTTTTCCTAATATCCAACCTAAACCTCCCCCTCTGCAATTTGACACCATTACTCCTTGTTCTGTCATCTAGTACCGCTGAGAACAGTCTAAATCCATCCTCTTTGGAACCCCCTTTCACGTAGTTGAAAGCAGCTATCAAATCTCCCCTCAGTCTTCTCTTCTGTAGACTAAACAATGCTAATTCTCTCAGCCTCTCCTCATAAGTCATGTGCTCCAGGCCTCTAATCATTTTTGTTGCCCTTCTCTGGACTCTTTCCCATTTTTACACATCCTTCTTGTAGTTTGGGCCCCAGAACTGGACACAGGACTCCAGATGAGGCCTCACCAATGTCGAACAGAGGGGAACGATCACATCCCTTGATCTGCTGGCAATGCCCCTACTAATACAGCCCAAAATGCCATTAGCCTTCTTGGCAACAAGGGCACACTGTTAACTCATATCCAGCTTCTCGTCCACTGTAACCCCTAAGTCCTTTTCTTCAGAACTGCTGCCTAGCCATTCAGTCCCTAGTCTGTAGCAGTGCATGGGATTCTTCCGTCCTAAGTACAGGACTCTGCACTTGACCTTGATGAACCTCATCTAATGTCTTTTAGCCTAATCCTCCAATTTGTCTAGGTCCCTCTGTACCTATCCCTACCCTCCAGCGTATCTACCACTCCTCCCAGTTTAGTGTTTATTTCCCCATAACAAGATGCCTCAATGCTTGCCCATGAAGCATCTGTGCTGACTCCATGGGTGCTACGGGGCTCAAGCACCCCTCGAAAAAAATAGAGGGTGTTCAGCACCCAGATGCCACAGCTGTTCAGCAAGGCTGAAAATCAGCTGTTTGGCGGTTGACGGAGGCACTCAGGGGAGGGCGGAGAGCAGTGCGCGGCGTGAGGGAGGCCTTGGGGGAGGGGAGAGACCAGGAGCAGGAAGAGGCTGAGCAGGAGAAGGAAGAAGTGGAGTGAGAGCAGAAAGCGACAGAGTGAGGGCAGGGAAGGGGCAGAGTGGGGACAGGGCCTTGGGACAGAGCGGGGATGGAGCACCCACCCGGAAAAGTAAAAGTCGGTGCAATAAAAGTCACCAGCAAAAAGTCATCCATCTCGATTGCATTGGCCTCTTTAGCACTATGAAAGTAATTTTCCCTCTCTTGATAGTCACCCCTTCTTGTCAACTGTTGAGAATAGGCCACTTCCACCCTAATTGAATTGGCTTCCTTAGCACTGACCCCCCCACTTGGTAAGACAACTCCCATCTTTTCATGTGCTGTAATATAGATACTGCTTACTGTATTTTCCACTCCATGCATCTGATGAAGTGAGTTCTAGCCCTTGAAAGTTTATGCTCAAATCAATGTGTCAGTCTCTAAGGTGCCACAAGGACTCCTTGTTGTTTTTGCTGATACTGTACAGACTAACACGGCTACCCCTCTGAAACCTGTCACCAGCAATAAAGACTGCCATGATGTGCGTATTGTAGCCTGCGGGAGGCTATGCCACCCCAAACAGTGTGGCCTTGCCCACACTAGGCCAGAAAGGCCTCCTGCTGCTTGCCCTTCCCCTTTGGCCCCCCAGCCCAAGCTGGCTGGCTGCTTCTTTCCAGGGAAGTGTGCTGGAGCTAGGGCTGGGGGACTGGGGCTGCCCAGTGCTGGGGAGTCCCTGGGTGCTGGGGGCTCGCTGCCCAGCACTTGGTGGAGGGACCACATGCTGCCCACCCTGACTGGCACTCAGAGGGCGCCCAGCTGCTCGGGAGCTGGGGAGGCCGCGTGCTGCCTGCCAGGTGCTTGGTGGGGGGCTGGTGACTGGAGGTGGGTGTCTCTGGTGGCTAGTCTCTGCCAACTAAAATCCATCTCACTTTCCCAGAACTCTCACCCACTCTCTGCCACTGCAGGGCTGACAGGAGGAAAAACCAGGAAAAACCTGGGGTTGATAAAATATAGCAACCTAGATACTGCCTGTGCACAGGGAGCAAGAAGCAAGACGGTGCGATTTTAAAGTTCCTGCCACAATGAAGTTCAAGAAGAATCAAAATTCAGGTAAGCACTGATGGGTCATATGTGCATCTTGTCCCTGCCAGGCCAGACCGAACAACGCCAGATGGGCACAGGGCATTACACCTACTCTGAACTCTGTGAGAAAGTGATTTTTTTCCTCCTTATTATGTTGTACACGAGCGTATATGAGTCTTACTCTTTTACACGAACATTATATGTGCCTCAGTTTCCCTGTGCATTGCACCAGTGCCTAGGTGGTGGGGATAACGGTGTGTGACTTCTGCTGAGACCCTCAGGAGGTGGCAGGTGAGGCAGGTCCAGCTGCCTGCACGTAGGTAACCTGAGACCTAGGAGAGGGATGCGACCAGGTGACACTTTGCCCTGGAAGCGAGACAAAGACCAGGAGAAGGGGCAACTGGTTGTCGGAGATTGAGTTGCTGGAAGCTGGGAAGTTTCCTGCTTGGGACTTCAAGGCGGGGGAGTCCAGGGCATCTGGCCTGGGATTCTCCAAGATGGACCTTGCTGAAACTCACTGATTTCTGTGCTAACAAGCTCTGTTCTATGTGGTGTTCTTGTAGACTAATAAACCTTCTGCGTTACACGCTGGCTGAGAGTCTCGGCAGAGCTGGGGTGCAGCCAGGGCCCTCAGACTTCCCCAGGGGCCCCGTCCAGGTGGACCCACCAAGGGGAAGTGCACGGTGTGAACAGCGGGGCTGAATGCTCTGAGGTCAGACAGGGAAGGCTGGAGCCGAGGAGGCTTTTTGCTGTGACCAGCATGCCCGGAGGGGAGTCCCACTCCCCAGAGTCCTGGCTGGCTGCATACAGAGCAGTTCCAGAGCACTGGGTCTTTGTGACGGATGGAAAGACACGTGGGAGGCAGGGTGTTTTGTCATTAAGGCCCAGGGCCAGCACTCAGGAGACCTGGTTTCAGTTACTATCCCATATATATATATCCCATATATACTATCCCATATCCCTCTGGGGCCCTGCATACATTGCTTCATCTCTCGGTGCTTCAATTTCCATTTGTATAATAAGATCATAAGAGCAGCCAGCCTGGGTCAGACCGAAGGTCCCTCCAGCCCCGTATTCTCCGGTCTACGACATGGCCAATGGCAGGTGCCCCAGAGGCATAGGCACCAATTCCATGGGTGCTCTGGGGCTGGAGCATCCATGGGGAAAACATGGTTGGTGCGGCCAACCCACCGGCAGCCTGTCTATGAGCTCCCCCGCAACCCCCAGCCCCTCCCATCTGCGGCGAGCCCTTCAGATCAGCACCTCCCCCTCCCTGTCACTCATTCCCAGCTTCTGGCAAATAGAGGCTAGGGACACCATCCCTGCCCATCCTGACTAATAGCCATCGATGGACCGATCCTCCATGAACTTATCTGGTTCTTTTTTGAATGGAGATACTAGCATCAACATTCCCCAAGGAGGGCTATAGTAAGGATAAAATCACTCCTGTTTGTGAACGGCTCTACTCCTATGCTGAGCACCACAGGAGAGCCTAAAAATAAACCTGAATGTATTTGGGATTAACCCCCAGAAGCGTGTATGGGAGAAGGGGAAGGAGACATACCCATTGCAAAGCCCTAGCCCCGGGCAGGTATCTTCTATCAATGAAACTGAAAGGGAGGCCAGGAGATGTAAAACTGATAGCAGGAAATATTTTTCGCACCATGCACACTTAGACTGTGGAACTGCCTGCCACATGGAGTCCAAGAACACAGTAAGATTCAAAGAGGAATTTGATGTTTGTATGGCTGACCAGGATAATCAGAGTTTCCATAGTTAATGCTAACAAAAAGGGAAGGGAGCTAAACTTTCTGCTTTATAGTTTAAAACAGTGGTTCTCAACCAGGGGTACACAGAGGTCTCCCCAGGGTACATCAACTCATCTAGCTATTTGCCTAGTTTTACAACAGGCTACAGACAGAGCACCAGCGAAGTCAGTACAGTACAAACTAAAATTCCATACAGACAAAATAAGACAGTCAGCAATGGTTCAGTCGTAGTGAGCTGTGAAACTTTCCTATTTGAATCGCTGAGTTTGTAAGCACTTCGTTTTTTTAAGTGAGGTGAATCTTGGGATACACAAGACCAATGCGACTCCTGCAAGGGGGCCAGTAGTCTGGAAAGGTTGAGAATCGCTGGTTTAAAACAATCTCGAAGGATTGGAGATGAGGGTAAAACTCTTAAGGGGGCAGATTATCCCACATCTACTGGGGGGTTTCTTGCCTCTTCCTCTGAAGCTGCCCCTGTCAGAGACGGTGCTGAATCCCTGCTCTGATCCAGGGGGGCAGCTCCTGTGCTCCTGCTTTCATGGGGCTGGGGCCTCTTGAAAGTGTCACGGCTTGTCCCGCCATTCACCAGAGCCCGGGGTGGGGGTGCCCCCCGGCTCCCCGTTTTTAGGGGTTCCCCTGCCCAGGCTGGACACGGCTAGCAGCACCCCCAGACTGAAGGCCTCCCCCCTGAACTAGGGCCCGCTCCCAGCACAGCCCGGGAGGGCGGGGACAGGCGCTGGGGGGGGGGTCGCCCAGAGGCAGGACCCCCCTAAGCCCGGCTCGGCCCCCGGGGGGCGGCGCAGCTCAGGCCCCGCGGGGAAGGCGACGAGATCGGCCAAGGGACCCGGAGCTGGGGCCCTGCGGTGCCGCCGCGCCGGGCAGGCCGGGGCTGTTCCGAGCGGTGCCGCCAGGCGTCCCCGTGGCCGGACTCCCGGCTCCCGGAGCCGGGCTGCGCCCGCCCACCGCTCCCCGTCCTCCGCGGGGCGCGGCCGGGAGCCGAGAGCGCGGCGCCATGGGGAGGACGAGGCCGCGGGCCGGGGCGCCCCCTGCTCAGGTAGGCCTGGGCCTGGAGCCTGCGGCGTGTCCGCTCCTGCCTCGGGCTGCCCCCGGCCCCTCCCCTGCCAGCCCCGGGGAGCCGGTGCAGCTCCGGCCCTCGGGGTCCGCCCCGGCCACAGACCCGCCTGCCGGGGACCCCGGAGCGGAGCTCTCGGGGGAGCACCCCGGCTGCGCTGACACCTGCCCGGGCATGGAGCCTCCGCCCGCCCCGCAGCGCGGCGGCGTCCCAGGGCTAATCCCCCGCCCCATGAAAGTCCCAGAGCCCTGGGCCAGCGGGGACCGAGCCAGCCCCGCGTTTCCCGCTAGCTTCTAATCCGGGTTAGTTTTATTGGGTGCAATTTCTTGTTTTTTGGGGGGCGGGGAGTCCTGCCTACCCGCAGGGTGGGTTGGTGGGAGGTCCTGGGGTGGGGGCGTGTGGGGTCCTGTCCCCAAGGTGGGACAGGAGGTCGGCTCCTGGCTTTCTCTGCATTTCTTATCTGCTAATGTCTATGACTTGCTGCCTAGTTTCCCTTCTTCTCACTTTTCTATTGATTTTTATGTCTGAGTGCTGCTTTGACTTCACCTTTGAACCAGGATGGGCTGTTAGCCAGACACAAGATGGGTGAGATCCTGTCTTTGAGTGGACCAGCTCCTGTGGGGAGCAGGAGAAGCTTTGGGGCTCTGCAGAGCTCTGCTTCAGGTCTGGGAAAGGTACTGGAGCCTCGCAGCTAAACGCAAGGGGGAAGAGGTTGTCTCTAGCGTGAGTAGTGAGGACCATTCAAGGTGGAGTGGCTTGTGACACCTCTGCAGTTAAAAGACAAAAAGTTTACAGATTGTTGTAATAAGCCACAAATCCAGGGTCTCTGTTCAGTCTTCTGTTCTGACTTTTAGTGCCTAGCAGGGTTATGAATTTAAGCTCCCAGGCTCCTCTTTTGAAGGTGTTATGCAGGTTTCCTTTGAGGAGGAGGAGGACTGAGAGGTCAGATGTAGAGTGATCTCATGGTGAAAAGTGTTCACCCACAGGTGATAGAGTGTTTTTGTCTATTATCATTTTCCTATGTGAAATCATTTAAGAGAATCGTGATGGTCTGGTGTGACCCACATGGTTGCTATTGGGGCATTTAGTGCACTGGATGAGATCCCCCACATGTTGTGGTAGGCATGGGTAGGATCCATGGATCCTGAAAGGTGCGTTGTGGGAGGGTGTTGATCATTGTAGCAGTGGAGATATGTCTGCACGTTTTGCATCTGTTCTGGCAGGGTCTGGTGTTGCGTTGAGTTGGTGCGTGACCAGGGCTGCGGAAAGCTTGCTTCTGATGATGAGTTTGGAGTTGTGGGGGGCTGTTTGGCAGCCAGAAGTAGGGGTTCAAGAAGGATTTCTTTCAGGATAGGGTCTCCATTGAGGATGGGTTGTTTGACGATACCCCTTATGGGTTCCAGTTTGGGGTGGCAGGTGACAACTAGGGGTGTATAGTTAGCGGGGTTTATTTCTGTGTTGAAACAGGCTCTCTCAGGGTATGTGGGTGCCCCATTCCATGATATAATCTATTTCTCTGATGGAGTGTCCTTGTTTGGTGAAGGTAGTTCTGAGCGTGTTAAGATGTGAGTTCTGGATTTTCTCCTCAGAGCACATTCTGTGGTATCTGAGTGCCGGGCTGTAGATAACAGATTTCTTGGGTGTTTTGGGTGGTGACTGGATCTGTCAAGATAGGGGTGGTGATCCGTGGGTATCTTCTATGTAGTTATCTGTAGGGTTCCATTGCTGAAGCTGATCAAGGTGATCAGGAAGTTGATGCTGGTGTGGAGGTGTTCCATAGAGAGTTTAATGGATGGGTGGTGGTTGTAGAAATTCTGGTGGAAATCTATAAGGGAGTTTAAGTTGTCCATCCAGAGGATGAAAATATTGGTGTATCTCAAATATATCATTGGTTTAGTGGTGCATTTGTCCAGAAATTGTTCTTGAGGGTGATCCCTGAATAGGGTGGCATATTGGGGTGCCATCCTAGCACCCATGGCTGTTCCCATGGTTTGGACAAAGTATTTATTGAATGTAAGGTTGTTCTGGGTGAGGATGAAATGGATGAGTTTGGTGATGTGTTTGGGGTGGATCTCTGAGGGTTGTCCATTGTCTTGCAGATATTTGAAGTAGGCAGCAACACTGTTATTGTGAGGAATGTTGGTGTCAGGGAGGTTGTTAATGTTGTGGCGTTTGTGGAGGAAGCTGGTTGTATAGTGAGTGGTTTGAGGATGGTTTCAATGGTGGGTCCATTTGTAAGATTTCTCTTTCTTGTTTGTGGAATCATGGCTTTTTGGTCCTCTAGCCCAGGGGTCTCCAAATTTTTTGAGATGAGGGCCATATTAGATTTTTTGAAGGGGCTTCGTGGGCTGCCCCCTCTTTGCTCCTCCAGCCACGCCGCTGCCCCACCCTTTGTTCCTCCAACCGCAACCCACCCCCCCTTGTTCCTCTGGCCACGCCACAGGGGCACTCACCCCTTTGCTCCTCCAGCCGCACCGCGGAGGCACTCACCCTTCCACCCATGGGGCCACTGGCAGCAGCTCGCGTGAGAGGACAGTGGCGGCTTCTCCACGTGCCTGGTCAGCTGTGGGTAGGGTGACCAGATGTCCTGATTTTGTAGGGACAATCCTGATTTTTGGGGCTTTTTCTTATATAGGCTCCTGTTACCCCCCCCCCCCCCCCCTCCCTGTTCTAATTTTTTACACTTGTTGTCTGATCACGCTTGCTGGGGGGGCCAGACAAATTAATGCCGCGGGCTGGATCCAGCCCCCAGGCCATAGTTTGGAGACCCCTGCTCTAGCCAACTCTTGTTAAAGAACTCCCAATTTTCAGTCACATTTTTCTGTCTGGGTTTTTCCTCCCAGTCAAATTCACTGAAAATTTTCCTCAGCTTTGGAAAATTAGCTCTTTTGAAGTAGCATGTATATGTATTACTGGTTGGGACTGTCCTCTGTTTGCCTATATTGACTGTAATCAGGTTGTGATCACTGGTCCTGAGGCAACCACAGCTTCCAGTCTAGTGGTCAATTTATCTTTGCCAGCCAGAATGAGGTCCAAAATAGTTACCTTGTGTTGGGGGCATTACTGTAGTGTCTAGAAGCGCTTGTCAGACTAGATGCCGTTTGTTGTACTGTACAAACACAGAACAAAAAAAAAAGGTTCCTAATTTTTAGAAACTCGTAGTGATGTTTTATTATTGACTGCATGAGGCCCCCAGCATATCATTCCAAGTTGAAGTCCCCCAGAGCTGCCCAATTTTTCTTTCCCCACATTATAGACAGGTTCCTATGGAGAAACTCACTCTGTTCTTTGGCTTGATAAGCTGGTGTGTGCCAGATCCTCCTAGTATCCCTTCCCATGCTTTGTAATTAGCACATTGATTCATATGCATTCAAGATCCTGAGGTTCTGAGTTATCAAAAAATCTAAAACAGGTGTAGAAATGTGTCTCCCTGCCAGCTCTTTTGGCCCCTATGTTCGTCCTAACAGGTTATAACCATTCATTTTAACATGCCAGTCCTGCAAATTGTTCCACCAGGCTTTAGTACTTATAGAATCGTAGGGCTGGAAGGGACCTCGGAGTCATCTAGGCCAGTCCCTGCACTGAGGCAGGACTAAGTATTATCTAGATCATCCCTGACAGGGGTTTGTCCAACCTCCTCTTAAAAATCCCCAATGATGGAGATTCCACAATCTCCCTGGGCAATTTATTCCAGTTCTTAACCACCCTGACAGTTTGGAAGTTTTTCCTAATGTCCAACCTAAACCTCCCTTGCTGCAACTGAAGCCCAATTCTTCTTGTCCTGTCCTCAGAGGTTAAGAAGAACAATTTTTCTCCCTTCCCCTTGTAACAACTTTTTATGTATTTGAAAACTGTAATGCCAGTTATGTCATCCTTTCCCTGCTCTTGCCTCCCCCAGTCCCTGACTTCCTCTCCTGCATCTTCCTTTGAGCTAACCAGTTCCTGTGTTCCCTTCCCTCCCACGCCTGTTGTACGCTGAATATCTATCATAATTAGGGCCCTACCAAATTCACGGCCATGAAAAACGCGTGTCAGACCGTGAAGTCTGGTCTCCCCCGGTGAAATCTGGGCTTTTGTACGCTTTTACCCTATTCTATAAAGATTTCATGGGGGAGACCAGTGCTTCTCAAATTGGGGTCCTGACCCCAAAGGGAGTTGCAGGGGTTCACAAGGTTATTTTAAAGGGGTTGTGCTCTCCAGCTGCCCAGCTCTGACGGCAGCAGCGCAGAAGTGTCACAGTACAGCAAAAAAAGAAAACCCCGACCCCCGACTACTTTTTGGGTCAGGACCCTACAATAACAGCACCCTGACATTTCAGATTGAAATAGCTGAAATCATGAAATTTACCATTTTTAAAATCTATGACTGTGAAATTGACCAAAGGGGACCATGAATTTGGTAGGGCCCTACTGTTAATGTAAGAAAACCCTACCCCCAAATTACAGATCGAAACAAAAAATATCGTGGAAGGTAGCTGGCGCTTTCATGGTTTGCTCTGCTTGTGTGTGGAAGTAACTGGCTTGGTGGCAGCTGGGGGTTCGAGTGGGGCACAAATTGAATATGGGTCAGCCATGTGATGGAGTTGTGAAAAATGCCAGCAATGCTCTGGGACATATTAACAGGAGTGTCGTACGTAAGACACAGGAGGTCATTGTCCTGCTGTGCTCAGCATTGGCAAGGCCTCAGCTGAAGTCCCGGGTCCAGTTCTGGGCACCGCACTCTAGGAGAGATATGGGTACAAACACTGGTCAGGGATGGTTTAGCTAATACTTAATCCTGCCTCAGTACAGGGGGCGGGATGTGCTCTGATTCTGCTTTTGGGTGTTATGGCTCCTTTCCCAGCTCGTGTTTGTCCTGCCCACTTCCATTGTCAACTCCTTGGAGGCAGGACTGTTCCTTAGTCTGTGTGTGCGAAGCACCCAGTGCAGGGGGGTGCAGAGTTTGACTGGGGCCTGTGGGCACTCCCGAAATGCACGTATTAGATAATAAAAGCCCCGGGTGCAGGGCTTGAGCAGCATGTCTGAGTGGAGGCTGGACTCAGGCCTGCCTTCTCTGTTGATACCCCAGGAGAGCACATGCACCATCCGAATGAGCCCTGAGAGAGCTCTGATAAGGCCTCGGGTAATGTCTGTCAGCCCAGTGAGACCTGGGAAAGCAAAGGTGCCTCCTGTTCCCTTCCAGGACCTTGAGGTTACACCCAGGTGAGGTGCTGTGCTCCCATGACAGCTGGGCTGCCCTCAGGACAGGTGTCTGCTCTCAGGCTGGGGCCCACAGGTGGGACTCTCCTGCTGGGCTGAGTCTGGGGCAGCAGGTGTCTGGAGGTGGGAGCAGCAGCAGGGGCTGAGGGTGGAATGCTTGTGATTGCAGGGCCGGGTGACGTTTGAGGAGGTGGCCGTCTGGTTTTCCCGGGAGGAGTGGGGTATGCTGGCCGACTGGCAGAAAGAGCTATACCAGGACGTGATGCTGGAGAACTATGAGAATCTCTTTCTTCTAGGTAACGAGTCGTTTGGGCTGGAGGAGACGGGATTTTGGAGGCATGGTCACTGCTTCGTGCTCAGACCTGTTCAGAATCCCCTCGATAAGCGTTTGAAATATCCTGGGATGGCCTGAAATAACCTGTGTCCTTTGTAACATTCACCACCGCTGTATCAGCCATGCAGCCGCTGTGCTTGCCAATGCAAGAATCAGTTCTTCAGGGAGCTGGCCAATAGCCAGGAGTAGGGGGACCAGACAGCAAGTGTGCAAAATCGGGACAGCGGGCGGGGGGTAAGAGGAGCCAATATAAGAAAAAGACCCTAAAATCAGGACTGTCCCTACAAAATCAGGACATCTGGTCACCCTAGCCAGGAGAGAGCCCTAGCCCTAACCAAGCTAACCTCGCCAGTGCTAACTTTGCTGCCAATTAGTTTGGTGACCTCCAAGATGCAGGGATCCACAGATGTGAGCTTCACAGAGCCCAAGACCGGTTTTCCCCTCCCTGCACTTTAACCCTTTGTAAGGGGCACCGTCAGTAATCAGCGATGCACTTCCCACCCTGATGATCAGTTAGATTTTTGAAGTCATCTCTGAAGTACCAGAGCAGAAATTGACTCGTCTGTGAAAGTTAAAACCAGCTCGACATTTAGAGCCCTAAAATCAGGCAGACAAGTGAGCTCTGCTGGTGCCAGGGGCTGGCTCTGCCCAAACCTAATGTGATTTTCTCTCTACATAAACAGGCCATGCAGATGCCAAACCTGAGATCATAACCAAGCTTGAACGAAGGCAGGAGCTGTATGTTGGGGAGCAGCAGGCCCCGGAGGGGAAAGAAATTCTTCCAAGTGTTTCCAGGGGTGAGGATTCCCAACGACTGCTTAGACCCAACGTCTGCTTAGACCCAACTCTGTCAGCCCTGCCAGCTCAGCATGGGACTGTCCCTGAGCTACAGGATCTGGATTTGGGCTGTTTAAGTTAATACAAGTTGTGCTTGAATTGAGACCAATCACAACCTGAGAAGTGAATTCAAAATGCAGCCCCATTATCAACTGGGAGTTTTCATCAAGATGAGTGAAGTAAAAGCAGCATTTTATAAATGAACCCTTGCAGGACCTTGGTACCTAAACAGCATAGAGATGGGCTGGGATACCAGTCTTTTCCTGCTGCCGGCTCAGCTCATGGGGTTAGGCTAGTAGCTCAGGTGGGAGACATTAGGCAGCAGTGCTAACAGTTTGGGATTCAAACCTGAGTGAAGATGCATAATGGAGTGGGTGGGGCTGCTGCAGTTGAACAGAATGTAATTAATTGGGTTTTTTCCCTGTTGCCATTTAAAAAATAACTAGGAAATGTCATTACAAAATCCATGTTAAAATAACGTTATTTGGGCTGCAGAGTCAGACACTCCAAAGCTAGGAAATGCCAAATGTATGTTTATCCGTGCAAGTGAAATTCCACCCCTTGTTGTATCATTTAGATCAGGGTTAGGCAACCTATGGAATGTGTGCCACAGGCGGCACGTGAGCTGATTTTCAGTGGCACTCACACTGCCCGGTCCGGGGGACTCTGCATTTTAATTAAATTTTAATTTAAATTTAATTTTAAATGAAGCTTCTTAAACATTTTATTTACATACAACAATAGTTTAGTTATTTATTGTAGATTTATAGAAAGAGACTTCAAAAAATGTTAAAATGTATAACTGGCACATGAAACCTTAAATCAGAGTGAATAAATGAAGACTCGGCACACCAGCATGGAAAGGTTGCTGACCCCTGATTTAGATCTTTAATTATATGATCACATACTGCTTTTGCACAGGACCCTGGCCTCATTCAGCACACAGGATGGATGTACAAGGGGGTGGAATTCCGTTTGCGTGGGCATCTGTCAGTCTGAATTTTCCAGCATTCTGATGCTTGGCTTTGCCACTTAGATAACATTCCTTTAATGCAGTTGTTCTGTGTGGAATGTGTATGAATTTTATCTTGAGAGTGTCTGTAACTTGCCCTTTCACAGTGGTTAGACAGCTAATTCCCATCTCATCATGATACGGACTTCTAAGATGAAGCCTGTCATCCGTGCTGAATTTCTCTGTAATTTTCCATCAGGGAATTGGTCCAGGAAGAAAACTAAAAGGGTGTCGGACCTGCAACAGTGTTGTGGAAACCCAGATGTTCAAGGGACCTCATCAAAAACGTTCAAAGAGAAAGTTTTGTGCAAACAAACCAGAAGATCCAGCAAACTCACCAGTGACCCTGATCTCCAGAGCTGCAGCACAAAAGAGAAGCTGCTGAAATGTACAGAGTGTGGGAAAAGCTTCACCAGGAGGCAGAATCTGAGCACGCACAAGAAAATCCACACCGGAGAGAGACCTTACGAGTGCAGCGAATGTAGGAAGAGGTTCGGCCGCATGCAGCACCTCGTGTCGCACCAGCGAATCCACACGGGAGAGCGACCCTACCAGTGCACCGAGTGTGGGAAGAGCTTCAGCCAGAAGTCCAACCTCCTCACACACCAGACCATCCACACGGGGGAGAGGCCCTTTAAATGCACGGAGTGTGGGAAGAGGTTCAGCCAGAGAGTCTACCTGAGCCAGCACCAGAAAACCCACACGGGAGAGAAGCCGCATAAATGCACGGAGTGCGGGAAGAGTTTCATCCAGAGGAAGGTGCTCCTGACGCACCAGAAAAGTCATGCCGGGGAGGGAGGACTGTACCGATGTGCCGACTGTGGGAAATGCTTCACCACACGGCCAGGACTGAGGTATCACCAGAGAATCCACACCGGGGAGCGGCCTTACCCCTGCGCCTTGTGTGGGAAAGGTTTCGCCACTAATTCTCGCCTGAAATATCATCAGCGGATCCATTCGGGGGAGAGGCCTTATCAGTGCGGCGACTGCGACAAACGCTTCCGGCACAAGTCGGCTCTGGCCTCCCACCAGGGCATTCACACCGGGGAGAGGCCTTACAAATGCACCGAGTGCGGGAGCAGCTTCCGCCGCCGGAACGGGCTTGTCAAGCACCAGAGGATCCACACAGGGGAGCGCCCCTACCCGTGCACGGAGTGCGGGAAGAGCTTCAGCACGAGGAGCACGCTTATGGATCACCAGAGGACCCACACCGGGGAGAGACCCTACAACTGCAGCCACTGTGGGAAAAGCTTCAACCGGGTCTCGCAGCACCGGAAGCACCAGAGAATCCACACGAAGAAGCGACCGGAATGTGCCGAGTGTGGGAAAAGGTTCCGGAGCGAGAAGGAGCTCGCCACCCACCACAGGGTCCACACTGGAGAGAAGCCATACCAGTGTCCCCAGTGCCAGAGGAGCTACCATCGGAGGAACGAACTGGCCAAGCACCTGAAAAGCCATGTGGGGAGAAAGCTGTAACCTTGTGCTTATGGAAGCAGGGCATGGACAGCACCACACCGGACATGTCCCGGCCCTCCAGGCCCAGCACTGCCCCATTCCAGGAGTGTCTCGAAGAGCCGTATCTGTGAGTTAGGAACATGGGGAGGGAGAGGGAGTGGTCTTGGGAGGGCAGGTCGTGGCCAGGGAGGTATCTCCTGACTGCTGCCCCTGTTCAGGGCCTGAGCCAGGATTCCAAAGTGCAGGCGGGGCTGGAACCCTCTGCTCTTAATACTGAGGGATCAAGCTGGTTCCAAATGATCCATCCAGCCTCTCTTTCACCAGACCCACAGAGCAAGGCAGTCTGGGAACTGTAGGCTCCAGAGAGGCCAGGACTGTAATAGGCCTGTTGAGAAAGGGCTGGGGTGGGGTATAGAAGAATCTACCTTCCCTCAAATGTAGGAGAGATTCAGAGAGAGCCAGGAGGGGTCTCTGAAAAGAAGGGGCAGCTTATTTATCTTTTTGTTTGGTTTGCTCATTTTAGAGAGACTAAACTTTTGATTTAGGGGTTGTCTATACACACATTTACACCAATTTAGTTAAACCAGTACAAGCCCCTGTGTGGACACTCCTACTTCGATTTTTTTTGGGCTTAGGTTAAATCGGTTCCTGATCAATTTAAGATAAATGAAGGAAGCCTGGTTTAAAGAGAAAGAAAAGTGTTCTCTTGTTTTTTTGGACCTTCTAGTTAAAGAGGATCAATATCGGACCTTCTGTTAAACTGGTGCAACTGAGCATGTAAACATTTGGGATTTGAAATGACTGTGGGACATCCCCTAGCTCGCGGGGGGACTGTCCTGATTCCAGAAAGATCAGGGAATGAAAAGCCCCGAACTGCAGATTGGGCAAAGGGCAAAGTGTTTTGTTTTAAAGGGGGGCCACGGCTCCCTCGTTAGTTTAGCAGGGTGACTGTATGATAGAGCCCCAGGTCTGGCCTCCGGGGCTCTGCTAAAGTGAAGGTGAAGAACTCCTTTCTCTTTAAATGTTGGCTCTTCTAAGTGCTGTAACTTGGATTGCTTGGAAAGGTGCATATGGAAACAGATGGGGAAAGTTTCCCTCCGCAGTCGAATCTTGTGCAGCCCCTGAAAATGCCCCTGAGAAATGGTTGCTTTGTAATAAACATGCTCTGATTCAACCACACAGTACAAGCTCGGTGCGGGAATTATGGGGTAGGGTTCATCTAGTCTGGCCTCCTGCACAGTCTAGACCACAGATTGCCAGGGTCCCTTCTGGCCTTGAAATCCATGACTGCCTTCAGCCCTGTGGTTTGTGCAGATGGAAGAGAACGCTGAGTAACTGTCTGTACTGCACAGTCCCCAGCAATAGCCACAGTACCAGGCCTTGCAGTGGGTGGGACAGGCAGCCTCCACCCGCCAAATTTCATCTCTCAGAGCTACCGAATCAAGACCGAACGCTGCCTTGGATGCAAAGTCAGAGTGTCGGGCCAGGGAGCGCCACAGATTGCAGATGCTGAACATCAGTAACCAGTTGTGTCAGCGGCTGGAACGGAGAATGGGGAGGAAAAATCAAACTGCAGAGCACAATGGGGTTGGCAGTTGCAGCTGTTGAGAACCTGCTCTCGGAACACGCTGTGTACCAAGCAGTCACATGGAAAACAGCCAGGTCTGTAGTAATCAGCTGCCTGGACTCTGGCTGCACCAGCTCGGGTGAAGTGAGATCAGACCACAGATGTGCGTAAGAATGGCCATACTGGGGTCAGACCAAAGGTCCATCCAGCCCAGTGTCCTGTCTACTGACAGTGGCCAATGCCAGGTGCCCCGGAGGGAATGAACAGAACAGGGAATCATCAGGTGATCCATCCTGTTACCCATACCCAGCTTCTGGCAAACAGAGGCCAGGGACACCATCCTGCCCATCCCAGCTAATAGCCATCGATGGACCCATCCTTCATGAACTTCTCTAGTTCTTTTTTCAACCCTGTTAGAGTCTGATCCTGGTCCCAGACTGAGACTTGTCCCCTGCAGAGTGGGAGGGATTGTGGTGTTGTTTTGTAGGGTACCATGTTGACTGGTGAAGATCACAGAGATGCTCCGGGTGTCCATGCCCACAAGCCCCTGAAGATGCAGACACTTGGCCCGTCCTGTATTGAGCAGTGTAACTTACCTATGGCTGCGGGGACCGCTCGTCTGTGTTCTGCCGGGAGGCACTGGAGATGAGCACACTTGGTGCCTCTCTTCCCCAGCTGAGAAAAATCACCCTGACTCCCCCTAGCACCCGAACACCTTGCTGACCCCAGCTCCCTGCACAGAGTCTCTCCATGCAAAGCCGATTCCTCCCTGCTTCCTGGCTGGCCCCACAGGGCTGCCTCCTGCTGGTTCCCAGGCTGAAGACACGCTCAGGATTGGGCGGCAGGGCCATAATTCCAGGGCCGTGGGACAGGGCAAGGCAGGAGGGTGGAATCCTACTAGGGAGGGAGGTTTTGCTGAGACGCCCACTCTAATTTCCCAGCCTCCAGGAATCCTCCCCCTCCTTGCTCCAGCCTCTACCAACTCCTCCACCAATATTAACCATTCCCCTGGTGCCCGCCTCGTTTTCAAGAGTTACAGTGTGTTCTACTGATCCGCTCAGTGGCTGCTCCTTCGATACAGCGCTGCCACGACTGATACCTGGGTGTCTCACCATGGAGGGGAGCCAGGGGTTGGTATAAACCCCACCTGGCAAGGTCTGTTCCTATGGCTTTGCTGCCGTGTCCCTCTGTGACTGAGCAAGTCACGTCCCTTCACGCTCTGTTTCCCGTCTGTGAAATAGGGACTCTCGTGCTGACTTACCGCAGAGGCTGCCGTGGGGGATAGACTTTGCCCAATGCCTGGGGGGAGCTGAAGCGTTCAGGAGCGCTGGGAACGAAACAAGCGCAGCTGTTCTCGCTGGAGGCAGAACGTGAACTTGGACCAGGCAGCTGTAGAGGAGCTAAATATTTATTGCTATTAAGCATCTCTGGCTTTCTTGGCTGGGCGTTTGGTTCCGTTCCGCCACGAGGCTGTAGCCTGACGTTGCTGAGTGGAAAGCCTGGAAATGCATTTCCCTTGGAGGATCAAAATGCGCCTGCAGTTGGCAGGTGAAAATCAGCAGCTGCCGCTCTCCGAATGCACCCGCCAGACAGCTAAGAACTGAAGAGCCGTGTGGGGCTGGGGAGCTTGTCTCCCCACTAGCAGCGAGTCCAATGAAAGACATCACCTCCCGCACCGCGTCTCTCTAATCTCCTGGGACTGACACAGCTACAACAACACTGCCATGGGGGCAGTTCTGTTCTGTACATGGGGCAGTGCTGGGGGGAGCACGGGGATATTGCCGCCCCAACATTTGCCTTTGCCCTCCCATAGCCACCCCTCTCAGAGCTGGGCACATGGCCAGCAGCTGCCACCAGCTCTGGCCACCCAGCTCCTACCGCCGGGGCAGTGTCCCCTTCTATGGGAAGCTGATCCAGGGCTAGCATGGCACTGGGGGAGCTTGCCCAGGGCTAGAGGGGGACATGCCTGAGTGGGTCTCCACTGAGCAGGGGGCAGATGGTGGGCGGGGAGGGCGCCTCTGGCCCAGGAGTGCGAGCTGCAGCTGCTTCTGTACTGAACAAGCGTTTGGGTTCCTGAGGGCTTGATTTAAAGAGACAGCGCACTGACACACTCAGGCAGACAGACACACTCCACCCAACACACACATTCTCTCTCTCTCACACACACTTCAACATGCACGCTTTTTCTCACCCTCACACGCTTGTATTATTGTTGTTACTTCTTGGTACTTCCAGTCAAAATGCAGAAGGCACATATATTCTCTGTCCTTTTTATCTTTCGGAGTTCACTAAGGATCACAGTGATGTTTTAGTTTTTGGACTGGTCTGTGCATTTCCTAATTTTATTTCTCTCTCATGCTTAAATTTACTTCTTTGAGTAATGAGTGCTAAAATGCCTAACCTGGCCTGGCTGGAGTAATTATCATTATTACTTTTATTACCATATTGTGCTTTGTCATGTATTATTTAAAGTGGTACAGTCAAATAATAGTATCCTTCTGGAATGTAAATTTAGCTTGTACTCACCTTAGCAGTGCCAGTTAAAAAAAAAATAGCTAAACACATAACTTTAGACACTGGGCAGATGGAGGTTACTTATTTTCAAATTGTATTTTTAATTTTATCTGTCAAATAATTTAATATGTATGAAAATAAACGTGGTATCAAGTCTGCTACTAATAATAGTGATGGAGTCAAATGTTAGTGAGTCATGTATGATTGTGATCGGTAAACATAAATGCTGAATTAACTTGAAAAATAAATTCCTGTTCATAAAAGAGAAAAACATTTACCCATATGTGAAAACTAAGTAAATATGTTTATAGTGGAGTGAGGAACAATTGACTAAAATATAGTAGATAATGGCTGTAACATAGAGTGTGTCTGTTAAAGAAAGTAAGCAAATTTTATTTATTTTTATTTATCTCTACTGATGATAGTGTACAAAGTATCAAACATGAGTTTCTGATATCTGTGTTACGGCTCCAAAATTGACACCTCAAGGTTTCAGATTGGGAATATCTTGCTGTATTATCTCCTGATTGTTATAAACTTAAAATGAGGCTTTAATTGGAGTGTGTATTTTTTTCTTTATATAGGAATTAGATACAGTGTTCCTGTCAGTTAATTTCTAATGATGATCTGCAAAAATACTAGAGTTTTCTGGTGGCTAAGTCGCCCTTAGAACCATGGTTAAAGTTGTGAGCTACACCCTCCTCCCCCTCCAAACTGAAGTGGTGCCCCTGTGAGGAGGGCCAGGCAGGTTTGTGAAATTTAGGAAAAAAGATACAAAAATTTTGGGATATGTATAAAATGATGGGATGGGAAACACTGTTTCCATGCTCCCAGTCACCCCTCTGCAACCCATTTGGGCCCTGACATGTGTTCCCAAAATACAGTGCAGTGGACAGTAGTGAGTTGCACAGTGAGCTACATATCCATGGTGCATCGCACTCTGAATTCAAACAAGTGCTCCTGGTGTGTACGCTCACTGCTGACACAAGGAGCCACGTCGGAGAGCACTTCAGTCTCCCTGGACACTCAAGAACAGACTGTAAAGTGGCAATTCTTCAACAAAAAATCTTCAAAAACAGACTTCAAGGAGAAACTGCAGAACTGGAATTAATTTGCAAACTGGACACCATCAGATTAGGCCTGAATAAAGACTGGGAGTGGCTGGGTCGCTACAAAAAAGTAATTTTCCCTGTCAACTTCTTGTCAACTGTTGGAAATGTGCCACATCCACCCTAACTGAATTGGCCTTGTTAGCACTGACCCCCACACTTGGTAAGGCAACTCCCATCTTTTCATGTGCTATTTATTTATACCTGCCACTGTATTTTCCACTCCATGCATCTGATGAAGTGGGTTCTAGCCCACAAAAGCTTAATGCCCAAATAAATTTGTTAGTCTCTAAGGTGCCACAAGGACTCCTTGTTGTTTTTGCTGATACAGACTAACACAGCTATCCTTCTGAATACTAACTCTGGCACCTGTATGCTGGCATAACTCGATTTAATATAAGTTTGTAGGGTAGATCTGGCCTTAGGGATATGAATTATGCGGGAGAGGTAACAGCAAAAGTATGAGGCTCGGCCAAGATTCACTCAGGAGTTTAGGCTCCTACGTTTGTGGATCTGGACATCCTGCATCCGAAAGGCTCGAGAACAAAAGGGCGCAGAAAGAGAACCCCATATCGTTCATTTCTTTTTTAAATTTCATGATTTTTGAATTTGTGTGGTTGCCAAGCAATCTTGGGGCATAGATGTGTGTTCATTATGTTGTGTAGGCCAAAACTATAACTGGGTTCAAAAAAGAACTAGGTAAGTTCCCATCCTGGAGGATGGGAGGATAGATCCATCAACGGCTATTAGCCAGGATGGGCAGGGATGCAACTCTCTGCTCTGGGTGGCCCTAGCCTCTGACTCCCAGAAGCTGGGATTGGATGACAGGGGATGGATCGCTCAATTGTTGCCCTGTTCTGTTCATTCCCTTTGAAACACATGGCACTGGCTAATGTCAGAAGACAGGACACAGGGCTAGACAGCCCATTGGTCTGACCCATTGTGGCCATTCTTATGTACAGGAAAAATTATAGCAGATTTTTGCCTTTGAGAAGGATTTAATATGAGAGAGTTTGCTGCTTTTAATGAATATTTGGGAACCAGGTTCGACAGGTGCAAAAAAGTATAAAGGGCTGGACTGAGAAGCAAACTAACAGTTGAGAAAGGCACTCCCCATTGGTGAATGAAATGAAAATGAAGACATTTTGACACCAGGCCAGGAAATCTGTCAAACTGGAAATCACATGATCCAAGAGAATACATTGGTGCTAGAAAAAGAAAAAAATTGAATTAAAAATTCCAGTAGAAAAATCACAGTAAAATATAGGAAGTGCAATACAGTCAGACCCCCGGAATACCGCGCCCCGCAAAGCGTGAATCCATTTATAGCGCAGAGCACGGCTGGCTCCCAGTGTCGGCGGTGGGCGCTGCTTTGATGCAGCGGAACCCCGCAATACCGTGACCCCGTGTTTATCCCGATCGATTTTTTTGGATCCCAATCGTTGCGGTATTGCAGCATCTCACCGTACTAGAAACGCAGGTGCCATTGTTAAAACTACTAACGACTATTTACTTATAAATATTTTCAATGATTATTGGCTGTTAAGCTATAAATGAAATAGCGCAATGATAGCCATCTGCACAATGTTGACAAAGGTAAATGATGAAGTGCTAAGAGTAATAAAAATAAGTCAGTTTCTGCCACCTGCTCAGACCCTGCCCACCCACCCCTCTGATTTGCCCCTTTTGAAACTCCGTGGATGGCAGGCAGAAGATTTTAATCCCAAGTAAGGGCAGAACGAGGGCAGCAGCTTCAGCAGATGTTACTGAGCATGCTCTGTCCGTTTGCACGTGCTCAGTACAAGTTGAGCAGCGAATTCTGTCTGATGCCAGGTGTTGACGTTACAGCGGCCGCTGCTCCCTGGCCACCCAGCTCTGAAGGCAGCGCCCCATCCGCAGCAGCAGCGCAGAGGTAAGCGCAGGTGGCAGGGGAGTGGGGACAAGAGCAGCTCCCGGCGCATGTTCCAACCCACCAGGGCATGCTGCCCAGGGCAGGTGGAGGGTCTGGGGCTCCCCACAGGAATCCAGACTGACCTGCTCCCCGGCAGTCACTGCTCCCTGTGCCTTGGAGCCAGGTCCCCTCGGGACTGCAAACGGTCCAAAGGTGGTGGGAGCTGAGGAGCAGCAGGAGGAGGAGGAGATGGGAGCGCCACAGCTGACCGCACCATAGAATCATAGGCCTGGAGGGGACCTTGAGAGGTCGTCTAGTCCGGTCCCCGCACTCACAACGGAACTAAGAATTATCTAAACCATGGGGTCTCCAAGTGGGGGTTGTGACCCCTCGGGGGGTCACGGCCCACTTATGGGGGGTCATGAGCCCCGACCCCAGCAGCGGGCTTCTGGCTCGAGCCCGATCTCCTTGGCGGGCAACCTGGCCCCTGTGGCGGGCTGCTGGCTTCAGCCGCGATCCCCGTGGACCGCCAGCTCCTGCCCTGACCCCCCGTGGTGGGCTGTTGGCCCCAGCCCTGACCCCCGTGCCCGTGGCGGGCGGCGGGCTCCCGCCCTGACCCCCAGGGCAGGCTGCTGGCCCCACCTCCGACCCCCAGTAGCAGGCTGCTGCACCAGCCCCGATCCAGCCCCTGTGGTGCGCTGCTGGGCCCAAGCTCCTCCAGCCCAGCTCCACCCCCAACTCCACACCACCTCCAAACAAAGGGCGCCAAACAGAAGTTTGGCCAGGCACCATTTTGTCTATGACTCACCTCGGTAAGGAGACACCATTCGCACTGAACAGATATTTTTTCTATTTAAAAATAACTTTTCCACTTATTTTTAATTCAATAAAAGTGTGTTTTAGTCTTAATCTAAAAAGCAGTGAGAAAAGGTAAATCCATTTTAAGCAATAGGGTTTACATTTAGTATTTAACAGTATTAAATATCAAAAATGTGTATTTAATTTCTAGAGGGGGTCACAGTCAGAAGCTCAGTGGTCGAAAGGGGTCACCAATACAAAAAGTTTGAGAACCACTGAGCTAAACCATCCCTGACAGGTGTTTGTCTAACCTCTCTTAAAACCCTCCAGTGATGGAGACTCCACAACCTCCCTAGTCAATTTAGTCCAGCGCTTAACCACCCTGATAGGAAGTTTTTCCTAATGTCCAAACTGCAATTTAAGCCCATTGCTACTTGTCCAGTCCTCAAAGGTTAAGAAGAACAATTTTCTCCCTACTTCTTGTAACAAACTTTTAGGTATTTGAAAACTGTTATGATATCCCCTCTCAGTCTTCTCTTCTCCAGACTAAACCAACCCAATTTTTTCAGTCTTCCCTCGTAAGTCTTGTTTTCTGGACCTTTCATCATTTTTATTGCTCTTCTCTGGACCTCTTCAGTTTGTCCCCATTTTTCCCAAAATGTGGTGCCCAGAACTGGACACAATACTCCAGCTGAGGTCTAATCAGCGTCAGGTAGAGCAGAAGAATTGCTTCCCGTGTGTTGCTTCCAACACTGCTGCTAATACGTCCCAGAATGAGGTTTGCCTTTTTTTTTTTTTTTTTTTGCAACAGCGTTATACTGTTGACTCATATTTAGCTTGTTGTCCACTATGAGCTCTAGATGCCTTTCCACAGTACTCCTTCCTAGACAGTTATTTATTTCCCATTGTGTAGGTGTGCAACTGATTGTTCCTTCCTGTCGAGTACTTTGCATTTGTCCTTATTGAATTTCATCCTGTTTTCCTCAGACCATTTCTCCAGTTTGTTAAAATCATTTTAAATTTGAATCCTCTCCTCCAAAGCACTTGCAGCCCCTCCCAGCTTGGTATAACCCACAAACTTTACAAGTGTCCTCTCCATGCCATTATCTAAATCACTGATGAAGATAATGAACAGAACCGAACCCAGAACCGATCCCTGCAGGACCCCATCCAATAGGCCCTTCCAGCCTGACTGCGAATCCCTGATAACTATTCTCTGGGAATGGTTTTCCAACCAGTTATGCACGCACCTTATTGTAGCTCCATCTAGGTTGAACTCGATTATCCTTATTGTGCTGTTTCCCCTTCTACCATTCAAGCTGTTCTGGTCTCTCCCTTTATGTTCTGTAAGTCTGGGGAAGCCACCCTGTATCCTTCATACCATAGAAAAACATTGGCAGGACCGAGCATCAGCCGTAGAACCCTGCAGTTGCCATTAGGTAACGCTGCTTTCCTGTTTAGTGACGTACAGTGACAGAGGTTTACAGTGCAAACATGATCACCGTACAATGGGCTGCTGAGCAGTGAGATCAATACCTGCAGCCTCCCACAAGCATTTCATAAAGACTAAACGCATTCCTAGAAGCTTAACATCTATTTGAACAACACTAAGACACGGGCTCATGCCAAGGCCCCTAGGCCCTAGCTGAACGTGGACCATGCATAGCTGGAAACCAGGCTGGCTCCCGTGTCTTAGTGTTGTTCAAATAGATGTTAAGCTTCTAGGAATGTGTTTAGTCTTTATGAAATGCTTGTGGGAGGTTGCGGGTATTGATCTCACTGCTCAGCAGCCCATTGTACGGTGATCATGTTTGCACTGTAAACCTCTGTCACTGTACGTCACTAAACAGGAAAGCAGCGTTACCTAATGGCAACTGCAGGGTTCTACGGCTGATGCTCAGTCCTGCCAACCAGGCAGGCCCATTGAAACCAAATGAGCCATAGTGAAATATGAAAGAACACAGACTAACTGCTTTCCACCCCTCTCCATGAAGAGGAAACCTCTATGTGAATGAGCCCATCAGCTTGCAGTCTGGGGAGAAGGGAATAGAAAGCCCCAACAAAGAGAATTTGGGGTCCTCCTGCTTCTTGAGAGTGGGAGGGCAAAAATGTCTACGCATGAGGAGCCCTGACTGTGTTAGCCCTAAAAGATGTACAATATAGTGCTGTCACATTACAGCAGCTTTATCACCTTTGGAAACCTAGGACTAACTCATTTGCATATGTGCATTTACCTGCCTTAACCATGTAAATAATGCTCATTTCTTTTTCTTACTTAATAAATCTTTAGATAGTTTACTGTGGGAGTAGCTACACGCATTGGCTTGGGTGTGAGATCTAAAGTGCAATTGACCTGGGTAGGTGACTGGTCCTTTGGGAACAGTGTTATGGGTTTTGGTGTAAGCAACCATCTATTGCCCGGAGCAGAGTACCCCGAGGAACGTAGGGTCGGTTGGTGAAATCTCAGAATAGAACAGAACTCTCAGCCAATTTGGAGTTTGTGCCCTGGCTTTGCAGAGACGGCCACAGGTTTGGTGCCTACCCGAGTGCTACTGGTACCACAGGCACACTGCCCCTCTCCTTAGTGATGTGCCTCTGTGCAGGTTGGAGCCCTGCACCCCGCTGCTGCCCACCCCACAGCACCATGATCAGGAGCAGCTCAACTTCCTCGTAGGTCAGGAGCAAATGGGAGGCAGCAGACACTGGCTGGGATTCTGCCCCTGGTAAGTGATAACGCCCCCCGAAAAGCGGGGAGACACTGCTATAAATTCATCATGATTGATTATTTCTACCCATCCTGTTGCAAATGTTCTCTCATCACTAGCCCCAGACTTCAGCACCTCCTGCCTGTGTTCAGTGCCCTGACCCTCGATCGGCATGACAAGTCAGGATACAAGTGTTGCGGAAGCACAAGGAGGAAGAAAAGGGACAGGGCCTGCACCTGTCTCTCAGGGGAGGGTGTGACACACCCAGGCTAGGGCTACAGGTTGTGTTTGACCCCATGTCCATGTGCTTAGCACCAGGACCTGGACTACAGGGGTATTATACTATTATAGTTCACCATGTGGACAAGCCCTCACTCTGCATCCCTCCTTGGAGCGATTTGTGATAAACCTGGGAAATCAGAGTCTCGGCTGCGCAAGGCCAGAGAAGAGCCAGGTGGGTGGAAAATGGAAACGTTTACCTGGGGGCTGAAGATTTTGTTTTCAAAGTACGTGTGTAGCTACCAAAGCTCTTGGCTGGAGCAGGAGTGTGAACAAGTAGTGCCTGGGGGAAAGGGCTACTTTATTTTATGGTTAATGGCCAAGGTCTAGCGCTTTAGGCAAAGTAGAAAATAAAACAGGTCCCAGTGCTTTCCCCTGCCCAAGTGCTTTTCAAAATGCTTTGTTCATATGAAGTCTCACAACCCTGCTTCCAAGCAGCTGAGTTTTACTCTGGCTGCAGCTGGGAAAGTGGAGCCCAAAGAGATTAAGCAGCTCTCCGGGGTCACACACTCAAACACCAGGGGGGCCTGACCCCATTCTCACGCTTTAGAGACAAGTCCCCCTTTCCTTCCTTGTGGGAAAAACAGAGTCCAAACTGTCCAGGCTGGACTGACCCTTATAGTAAAGGCCAGATAGCAAAGTGCCAAGGGGCTCTGGCAGATATCCTGGGAAAGGAAAAGACCCCACCCTCTGCCCCTATGAGAGGGAAAGTCAGGCCAGATAGCACGTACCCCCCCCGCTGAGGGACAGAGGGGGAATAGTCATGGGATTAGTATTGCGGTTGGCATAGGACATGTGGTTACCGTCACGCTGCTCACCAAATATCTGGAGTTTCACCATCATTTTGAGCAGAGCGGTAGCCCCCACTGGGAAGCTCTCCTGGGCCTCGTTTACTGATGGACTCAGATCTGCAACCTGCATTTTCCCTGTCTCCTTAGCAGGTCAGAGTCCTGTTTCACTGAGGTGAGGGTCACTTAGCCCCACAAGTTTGTGCTTTTTGTCCCATGCTCTCTGTAAAACCATATTTATCAAAAATAAGTCTTTGAATACTCAGTCCCCTAGACACACTGTCCCCAAAAGTACAGTGACGACTTGTGCTGCCATCACTGCGGGTGTGTGTGTAGGGGGAGGCTGAGTTAAGGTGGCAAACAAATCTCGACCCAGCTGAGCGCTAAGGAAGGCAGAGCTTCGTGACCCGCCCATGGGGGCAGGGGGTGTCCAGAGGAAACCGAACAAGAATCAGCAAAATTGATTCCCTGGAGCATCAGAAGGTGTTTCCATGTTACACACATGCTGCTGCTTTAATGCCAAACCTCCAGCAGGAGGGACACAAGAAGCTAAACCCAGATTCACAACTGCCTTCCCGCCCCCCCGAAAGGCAACATGGAGAAAACAGTCAGCTGAGGGTTACTCTAGGCTTCCCCCCGTTTCTTTTCAGTACCGGGTCAGCACGTTGCACCAGAACACGGATCCCGCCCAAAATGCCAAAGCCCCCCCGGCAAAACGGGTTGCACTTCCCATCCACCACCCTTAGGGTAGAACGAGCTGTATCCGCCAGCAGGCCGAGAATACCTAGCTCACAAGCACTTTGCCCTCACCTGCGAGATAACCTTCCCAACTCCCCCAGGGAGGCGGGAACTGCTGGTAGCCCCGCATCTGACCCATCAGGAAATGGTGAGTGATCTCCCCACAGCCCCCAAGGGAGTCAGGAGCTCCCGGCTCGCAGGCTGCCTCTCACAGCATACCTGCCTCTGTGGCTACATTTTGTGAGCTCGGTTCACTCAGAGGCTAGGTCTCCTCTACGTGCGAGGGGCACGAGGCTCCTGCTTGTGCACAAATGCTCACACCAAGCTAGCCCAAGTATCAATAGCAGTTTGGCGGCGGCGGCGGCACGGCTCAACCGTGCGGAACACGGACCCACTGCTGTCAGGCGTGTCTGTGTTCAGCCCAGCTCAGCCGGGCTGCCGCAGCCACACGGTTAGTGACACATGCTCGCTCGCTGAGCCGTAGGCTACGGGGCATGCCAGCCCTGGCTCCTAGTGCAGGCAGAGCCTCAGGGGGACTCCCCTCTGCTCCTGGGGATTTGAGAGGCGACAGGCCATTGGCACGGGCCGAATCCCCCCGCCCCCCGCGATGCTCTCACCGTTAGACCTGCTGGACAAGCCACAACTCCTGCCGAGGGCTGTCTAGTTCTTGGCCCTCTCCCGCACGTTCCCGTGGAGACCAGGGCTCCTCCAAGGCCTGCGCTCCCCTCTGCCCACCTCCCCTGCGGGAGCTGACTCTCACTTGCACCGACCCGGGTTTCTTTTCCAGAAGATGCACAAGACGCTGGGCGCCGAGCCCACCCCCCGGCAGTGCTGCACGGTCCCCCTGGCATCTGCGGGCGGGCAGAACGCACCGCACCATGAGGAGCCCAGCCCCCAGCTTTCTATGGCTCTTCCTCATGTGGCTTCTGCCCGCCTCCCATGAGCTCAGCTGCGCAGGGGCTGCCTCTTGTAACAGGCCCTCAGGGACCCTGCTTCACGAGGCTTCCTCCACACCAGTGGGGACCAGGCTCTTTCCTCAGCCCATCTGGGGCTCCTGGGGGTGTTTCTACTTGACCTTTTAGGGTGCTCCATGATGGACACTATGAAAGAAACAAAGCCCGTCTGAACCCCCCCCCCTCGGGTCTTTTCTCCAGATAAACTTTGGTACATTTCTAATAGATTTGCCTTGAAACAAAGCAGCTGGGACGTCCTGTACCCAAAGAATTTGGGCCGGACGGCTGGTTGGCCTGTCCACGCCACCCCAGCCAACCCGTTTCTTTAAGTAGCAAAATATACACAAACACTGGTAGCTGTTTATCTCCTGTTTATAGTGTGTGACTACGGGCCAAACAAAGCACCGGTGTATTGCCACTCAAGTCAGGAGATTTATATCAGGGATGCCTTTGGCCTATAGCTTTGAGGAGAGCTCATTCTCAGGAGCATTTCTGCAATTTGTAGGGCAGTTACTTGGAGCATCAAACAGCAAATCCACTCACGTCCTTCCTCTGGGCACCGCTTTGAAGGACAGCCTGATCCCTCAGCTGGTGTAAATTGGCATAGCGCCTTGGAGGTCATTGTTGCAACACCAGTTCACACCAGCTGAGGATCTGGCCTTGACTGGGCATCTCCTCTAACAGTAGGTGGGTGGGGTTTGGTTTTAATTTCCAGCTGTTGGACCCGAGTCCTGGTTTCGCCCTTCACTGGTCTGCTGCGGATGGTAACTTGATTTTGCGGCTGAATGCAGGACATATATTAAGCCACCTCAACCCTCCTCCTCTTTGCCATGGCCGCACCACTCCCCCAGGCTTTGCTCCGTCTTCTTTTAAAAAGTCCCAACTTTGGGGCTTCCACAGCTTCCTCTGGGAGACCATGTCACAGACAACTAGGTCTCCCTTTGGGAGACTGTTATTCAGCCTACATTTCCCATTGCTCCCTTCCCGCCTGTTATTCCTCGTGATTCCCCTTCACCATCCTAGACTTTTTTCCTCCTTCCTTTGGCTATTACTCTGCTCAGTGATTTCCAGTTATACACCCGATTGGTCCATTGATTTGGCCTCTCTCCTGTGTGGGCTCCCTTGTGCTGAACTGTTCATGGCCTATTTCTGAAAGTCACGCTGACAGCCTTCCCTGGTTGATCAAACGTTCCTTCACCTGAAAGAGTTCCTTCCACTCCTACGTCCATAAGACGTCCCACTTTGCCGAGGAGTGTTCCCCCAGATACATGTTTCTGCATCTCCCCGTGTTTAAAAGGGGTTGATGATCACCCTGGATTGCTCATGGCTCGTTAGACATTCACAACACCTGGGAGCGTCTCCAATATCTTTTGGGAGAGTGAAGATCAACAAAAGACTTTCCCGGATTCAGTTCTCAATGCTTGAGATGTTCATCTGCCCTCTCCTGCCAGATGGGCTATTCCCCCGGTGCCTCATTGCCGGGAAAAGAAAAGTCATTGACAACGACCACCCAGATGGGAGCTCCCCACTCAGCTCTTCCGTGTACAGGTGGGTTTCCAGGGGACATTGCAGACATTCACCCTGGGGGAAGAGGAGGGAGTATCCCTCACCCACATGTGCTCTGTCCCCCGTGGTGGGCTCTCTGGTGTGTGAGGAGATGATGCTTCTGAATGAAGCCCTTTCCACACTGGGTGCACTGGAAAGGTCTCTCTCCCGTGTGAGTCCAATAGTGGCGTTTCAGGTTCTCGCCCTTCTGGAAGCTCTTCCCGCACTCGCTGCAGGGGTAGGGCCGGATCCCTGTGTGCTTGTGCTGATGCCTCTTGAGGAGCTGGAGGGTCCGGACAGCGTGTCCACAAAGGGAGCAGCCGTAGGGCTTCTCGCCAGTGTGCGTCCTCTGGTGCGTCACCAGAGTCTGCTTGTGCCGAAAGCTCTTGCCGCAGTCACAGCAGATGAAGAGACTCTCCCCAGTGTGAGTTTGCTGGTGAACTCTCAGCACCCAGGGTGTCCGGAAGCTCTTCCCGCACTCGCTGCACAAGTAGGGGCGCTCGCCCGTGTGGATTCTCCGGTGGATCTTCAGACACTCGCCGGTGCTGAAGCTCTTCCCGCACTCGCTGCAGGGGTAGGGCCGCTCGCCGGTGTGGCTTCTCTGGTGCGTCACCAGGTGCTGCTTCTGGATGAAGCCTTTCCCACACTCGGCGCAGAGGAACGGGCGCTCCCCCGTGTGCGTGTGAAAATGGCGCTTCAGGTCCTCGCGGTTCCAGAAGCCCTTCCCACACTCGCTGCACGTGTGTTTGGAGGGCTGCTGAGCAGTGTGCGTTTGCCGATGCCGTCGGAGCTGCGTGTGCCCCGTGAAGCCATCTCCGCAGTCACGACACGTGTAGGCGCTCGCCCCGGTGTGAGTTCTCGCGTGCCTCACCAGCGATTGCCTGTGGCTGAAGTTCTTCCCGCAAGCCTCACACATGTGGAGCCTCTTTCCCATGTGGGTTTGCTGGTGAACGCTGAGATTCCCGCGTGTGCGGAAGCTCTTCCCACACTCGCTGCACAGGTAGGGCCGCTCGCCCGTGTGGGTCAGCTGGTGTTTCACCAGGTGCTGCTTCTGGACAAAGCTTTTCCCGCACTCAGCGCAGGCGAAGGGTCGCTCCCCAGTGTGGATCCGATTGTGCCGCTTCAGGTTGTCGCTCTTCCGGAAGCTTTTCCCACACTCGCCGCACATATGGGGCCGTTCCCCCGTGTGGATCTGCTGGTGCAGTTTAAGATGCCCAGGCATGTGAAAGCTGTCCCTGTCCGGCTTCTCTCCAGCATGGAGTCTCTGGTGCATCCTGAGTGTTTGCTTACGGCTGAAACATCTCCCACAGGTGTTACACACGTGCAGCTCCTGCCCGGCGTCAGTTCCCTGGTGAACTTGAAGAACCCTGCACGGCTGGAAGCTTTCCCCACCCTCGCCGCAGTGAAACGCCCTCTGGTGTCTTTTAAAGCAGCCAGACGTGCGGAAGCTCTTCCCACACTGGGGGCAGTGATATGGCGCCACCCCTGAATGGGTTCGCTGATGCATTACCAGGTGGTGCTTCTGGCGAAAGCTCTTTCCACACTCCGGGCAGGGGTAGGGTCTCTCCCCGGTGTGCGTCCGGAAGTGGCGTTTCAGATTCCCACGCTTCTGGAAGCTTTTCCCACATTCGCTACATTTGTGAGGTTTCTCATCTGGGCTGAGCCACTGCGGAGATGCGATTTCAACATGCTTTCCTTTCAGGTTGGCTTGATCTAGTTCGATTCCCCTCCCCACACCAAGGCTCCCCTGACCTGTGCTGTTTACTCCCTGGATAGAAAAAAGAAAATGATATGCCGTCTCAGAGCCTCTGAATGGCGTCTCGAGCTGTCCCAGGTTCTCAGCATTTTCCTGATCATCCTTGTCCTCCTTAATTAGGATCCTGAAATCAGCTGCTGGAATTAAAAAGAAAACAAAACATTCTGCAACCAACATATGTGGATGCCCAAAGACCAAATCTGTTACCAACCAACACTTGCTTCCTGCGCACCCAAGACATTTCAGCCCTTGTCATGCAGGTCTGCTGCAACTACGGCTCAAGACGCTGCGAGCAGGGTGGGAGCCTGGCCTACTTAAGGGCCTGATTCTGCCACGCGTGCACGAAGCACCCCCATTGAAATCAGTGGGACTCTCTTTGGAGTGCGGCGAGATACAGGTGACAAAAATCCAGCTGGATGTTAGAACAATTTTCCAAAAAGCGTCATATTGAATTCAATGTTAGGTCAGTGTAGCCGAGGGCCCCTCTCAAGCAGATTTCAGGAGAACACTTGCAGGAGTGAGTCCTGTTCAGATAATAGGTTTCAAAGCAGGGACCCCTCAGAGAGTGTTCCTGGGTACTCGGATATCAACCCATTCTGCCTCTGCTTTAAAATTCCTTGAATCCTCTACTCCAGCTCCACACTCCAGCAGTTCTCCTCCTCCAGTTAATCTCCCCAAAACAAACATTCATTCTTTTCACTAGACAGTAAACTCTTTCACGGCTCCCTGGGATTGATGATAGCCTGGATTTCTTTCCCAATAGAACCCAACACAAATATTCATCTCTGGTTGCTGCTGTTGTCTCAGGTGGTAGCAATCTGCTCACTTTCTATGGCAGGGAAGTTACTCAAATTCCTACTCACTCTCAGGTAATTCTATTGCTTCCAAATCCTGATGCTCCCAGAGCGATGGCTCTTCCTTCTGATTGGTCAGCGACACAAGAGCAGGTCTGGGAACTGGATACCCTGTTCATAAAGACAGGGTCACACAACAGTCGACAAGGTTCTCCTTCCACCCTGGACCCTACTTTCCCATTCCCGCCCCCTGGAGCAAGAGGCTGTCTGTAGCGCTAGCAATTCGTCAAAACTCCTCCAACACGCAGTCAGAAACAACGAAAACGGATCTTTACCTAGTGAAATCAGATTATCATAATTCTCCCTCATCACCTCCCGGTACAGCGCCTTCTGCCATTCGGTCAGTTTCTCCCACTCATCAAGGGTGAAATAGACAGCGACGTCCTCGAACGTCACTGGCACCTGAAATCAAGAGGGACATGCACTCAGCACCTATTGCGGACGCCCAGAGACTCCGCCAGGCAGAGGGATGTGTTTCCATGCGTATAGCAGCACCCTGCACAGTGCATTTATATTCTGCTCTGGATGTTTCATAAAGGCAAGTCTCATTTTTGGACACTCGTCAACTCCCTGGAATAGGACCTGTGTTTTGTACAGCATCAGTGCTCACTAATTTACCAGTGTGAATGTATCCAGTGGTATCCAAAGCACCTCAGCAAAGAGAGAAAAAGTCACAAAGGAGCTTAGAAGTTGTAGTCTGAACTTCACTGCTGCTTCTACATTGTTTCCTCAGTGTGCCATCTCTACACACACAGGCCTCTCCTCCACTCGTCCTGGACATCTTAGGGAATGGCAACACTTGCGAGTTAGAGCACATTAAAGCAGCCCTGGGCGCCCTAACTCACAACGCAGCCACTCTGGCAAGGCATGTAGAGCACCCAAACTCCGCAGCTAGGGCGCTCCTGGTAATCCACCTCAGCGAGTAGAATAACATTTGATGTGCCCCGGCTAGAGTGCCGCAGCACCAGTGTGGGTGCCCTGGTCTGTTAATGCACCCTGATTGGCCTCCAGAAGTGTCCCACAATGCCTCTTCTAGCCACTCTAGTCATCACTTGGAACTCTACTGCCCTGTCCTTAAGTGACCAATCATCAGACCTGCCCTTTAAATTCTCTGGGAATTTTGAAAATCCCCTTTCTGTTTGCTCAGCCCGTCATGGAGTGCTCTCAGGGCATCTTTCCAGGTGACCATGCCTCCACGTGCCAGACAATCCCCAGTATGGAACAATGGTGAGTTGCTGGACTGCATCAGTGTTGGGGGGAGGAAGCTACGCAGTCCCAGCTGCACTCCAGCTGTAGGAATTACGATACCTACAGGCAGATATCAAGGGCCATGATGGAAAGGGGCCATGACCGGGATACGGTGCAGTGTTGGGTTCACGTAAAGGATCTGTGGAATGCCTACCAAAAAGCCCGCAAGGCAAATGGCCGCTCCGGTTCTGCCCCTGCAATCTGCCATTTCTACAAAGAGCTGGACATGATACTTGGAGGCGACCCCACCTCCAATCCAATGACCACCATGGACACTTCAGAGCCCAGTCCAACAATGGGGGAGGAAGAGGAGAAAAGTGGGAGCGAGGGTGCTGACGAGGAGGAAGACACCCTGGAATCCCTCAAGGCACCCAGCCAGGAGCTCTTCTCGAACCAGGAGGAAGGTAGCCAGTCACAGCGGGCAGTGCCTGGGGAAGGACAAACACCAGAGGAGGTTCCTGGTAAGCGGCTTTTGTTTTGGGAAGGAAGTTTTTCCATGTGGGCTCTTGGGGCAAGGAGAGTTAGGGTGGCATGTATTCCTAGATGCAGAATAGGACACTGATGTCCCAGTTAGGCTAACACGTCCGCACCACTCTGCTGTGAGAGGCAGGGGGACCATTGCTGCACACAGGCAAGCTGCATATGGACCAGGGCAGAAGCCGAACTGTAGAAGATGACACTCCCTTGCTTCCCAGGTCACTCTCAGCAGTGAAATATCTTCCAGGACAAACTCCTGTGTAAAATGTTGGGACAGTGTTCAATGTAGGTGCCCCCTGCAGCTGTTGGCTCTCCCCAAGACACAGAAGCCCAGAGGACAGTACAGCCATGAAACAATCAGTCCCTAGACCCTGTGCTTACTCACCATTTCTGGGGCTCCCGTGGGTTACACGTCCTTGCTTTGGGACAGACAAATGATGCTATTGTGTAGACTGTGCTTGCCCTCCTTAAGTGCAGGTCAATCATCTCTCTGTCTGATGTGAACAATGTTGCCTCTGCTAAGTGTTGCATTTTGCCTTTACAGATGCAGCCTTAAGATCTCAGCTGTCCATCTCATCACCGGCTGAAAGACTCCAAAGAATTAAGAGGAGGCCACATAGAAGCAAAGAAGTAGCAACATAGAAGCAAAGTAGTAATGCAACAGTCCCTTAATGAGAATCTAAAAGCGTAGGAATGGAGAGAGCAAAAGGAGGATCCACCAACAGAATGAGGATCGCCCACAGAAAAGCACGGAGCTCCTGCAGCAAAGCAAAGATCGACTGATCAGCATCATAAGCACCAAGCGGACTCAATCCAGGTGCTCGTCACCATGCAGGTAGTGCGCTACCATGCTCACCCCTCTGACTCCTGCAGCCCTTGTCCCAGAACTATTTCCCTTGTGCCCCCATGTCACCTCCAACCCACTTTCCTCAACATCCGGGTTATTATTGCCCCCAGCTAACTCCAACACCTGTAGCTTCACTACCCTGCCATGGAAACTATGATCCTTATCCACTGCACTCAACCACCATCACCATGCCTTATAGCCATCCTGAAGTACACAGCACTCCAGACAGGATTCCAGAGTTTGATAGCAGGACATACACAAGTCTGTGAGTGAACTGTTCCCCACCTCACCCCCTTGCCCTGTTTCCCAAGCAGTTGTGTTTCTTTTCAATAAATGGATTTTTTGGCTTTGAAAATATTCTTTATTGTTGCATAAAGTAAAAGATACCTTAGCCCAGGAAAGCAACAGGCACTACAAGCCTGTGTAATAAACACAGATTCCTACTAACATTGCAACCACTGCACTTTGCTCCCGTGCAGGGCACCAAACATTACTGGTGGCTTTCAGCCTCAAATTGCTCCCTCAAGGCATCTCTATCCTTGCAGCCCAGTGCTGGGCCCCTCTAATAGCCCTGCTTACTGGCTGCTCAAACTTCAGCCTCCAGGTGTCGAACCTCCAGTTCCAAGCTGGAGTGAATCTTTCACCCTTCCCTTCACAAATATTCACAGAACGTGGATATAACCGCGGGGATGTTATCATCAACCAAGAATCAGAGGGGTAGCCGTGCTTGTCACTTCTGCAATTCCAGACTAAGAGTCCTGTGGCACCTTAAAGGCTAACTAAAGTTTTAGAGCACAAGCTTTCATGGGCTAGTAACCACTTCGTCGGATGCATGCAGTCCGACGAAGTGGGTACTAGCCCACGAAAGCTTATACTCTAAAACGAAGCCTGCATGCATCCGATGAAGTGGGTACTAGCCCACGAAAGCTTATGCTCTAAAACTTTAGTTAGTCTTTAAGGTGTCACAGGACTCTTTGTCACATCATCAACCAAGTCCAGCTTCCCATATAGAGAGCGCCAGCAGCCCTTTAAACAGCCAAAAGCACACTCCACAGTCATTCAGCACCAGCTCAGCCTGTAGCTGAACCATTCCCTGCTGCTGTCAAGGCTCCCTGTGTAGGGTTTCATGAGTCATGGCATTAAAGGGTAAGCAGAGTCTCCAAGGATCACAATGGGCATTTCAACTTCCCCTATGCCACGGTGATCTTCTGGTCTGGGAAAAATGTGCCACCTTGCAGCTTCCTGAACAGGCCAGTGTTCCGAAAGATGTGTGCAACAGGACCCAGAATGCCCCATGCCCCCTTCCCACAAGCCACAGTGCCAGAACGGAAAGAGGTGCTCTGTGGAATAGCGGCCCATAATGCACCGCTCCCAATGCCACTGCAAATGTGGCCACGCCACTGCGCTTGCAGCTGTCAGTGTGGATACACTGCAGCATTTTCCGAATGGTTGAAAATTTTCCAAATTTTCCAAAGGCTGGTTTAACCCAAAGCGCTCTACATCTGCAAGTGTAGCCATGCCCTTAGTCTCACACAATACATTGGCCAATCCCTTGCTACAGGCCCCTTCTGACCAATCTGAACCTCCAAAGCAAAGTCCAGTCAGTGACATAGGAGTTTGCATGAGAGAAAAGGAAAGTCCTAAATGGTTGGAGGCACTTTACTATCCAGAGGTTTTGTCTTTTGAGACTATAGTTCTGCATTCAGTCTTTCTGTGCCCAATTAGTGGGTTATTCCTCACAGTGTATTGAATCTATCACCTCTGTAGATTGCACATATAGAATCTCAACACTTAGTAGCAGAGTTCGGCTTCTCGTGAGAACACGTCTGCATGTTCTATCTCACAGGGGCTGATCCACAGTCTACTGAAGTCAATGCGAGTCTTTCTAGGACTCCAGGGGGCTTTCAGTGCGGCCCGAGACCTTTGCATCTTTTCCATGCTCCTCACGGCACTGAACTCAACCCCTTTTTTGGGCTGATACTGAAGTGTATTTTTGTCTTTTAACGGTTAGATGAGGGAGGCCCAGTGTTTACAACAGCAGCTTCCCTGCATTTGAGAACACGAGCCACCGGCTGCAGACTATGAAGTGCTGTAGCCCTGTTGCCAACTTCCATGCGGTAAATAAGCACCCGACTTTCACAATGAGCCAGAACTCAAGCTAATCCAGTGGGTCTCAAACTTTTTGTACTGATGACCCCTTTCGAACACCAAGCCTCTGAGAGCGACCCCCCCTTAGAAATTAAACACACAATTTTGATATTTAATACTGTTAAATACTAAATTTAAACCCTATTGATTAAAATGAATTTACCTTTTCTCACTGCTTTTAAATTAAAACATATTTTTATTGAACTAAATATAAGCGGAAAAATGACACCCCCATGCTCAGCGAGGGGGCATAGGGGCATCATTTGAGCTCCTCGCCTCAGGTGCCAAAATGTTGTGGGCCGGCCCTGGTTACATATTTACTCAACAATACAAAATCCTGACAAATATTTCAGTATCTTGCAAGGGAGAAATCATCAGATTTCACATCAGTATAAAATATGTGAAAAGTATTTCACATTTATTGGTGTTTTTGCTGGTGGTGTATTTTATGCTTCTTTAATTCCCCACCATCTAGCTTACAGCCACTGTTTAAATAGTGGAGACACAGGATGGCGTAGGATAAAAAGTATCAGTAAAAGTGTGAGGGATCACAGGCTCCAAGCCCAGGCCCATAGGCAATGCCCAGGCCTGACTGCCACCAAGCAACTCACCTACGTAACCAGGGAAGGGTCGGGCCTGACAGCCCAGCACAGGGGTCGGGGCTGGTGACGCCCCACATAACTGGGTCACGACTCCCTGAGGGGTCACAGCCCCCAGTTTGAGAACCAAGGAGCTAATCCCACTTCAGAACAAGCCAATCCCTCTGAACCCCAACACGTGTGTGACTAGATCCCCCCAGTGTCTGGGAGGGAGGTGGGCCCGCTGGGCACCCCGACTCTCTGCCCCCCTTGCCCCTGTTGCCCCCCATCCCTGCTTGCCGGGAGCCGATCAAAACACCAGGCTACCAGCCAAAAGAAACTAGCCAAGAAGCGACTCCCAGGCTATTGAAGCCCAAACCGAGCCCACTTGCTGCGGTTTTCTCAGGGGGCAGCAGCGGGGCAGGTGTTCCCGGCAGCGGAGGAAGCTGCTCCCCCCAGCCCCGCAAACTCCCGGAGACCCATCGGGGGGGTCCCCGCGGGCGGATCTGCCCCTGGGAGCTGCCGGTCCAGCCCCTTTCCCCGGCCCCCCGCAAGCATCCCCCCCGGCTCCTACCTGAGCGCGGGCCCCGTCAGCCATCGCCCGCGCGCCGCTGCAACCCGCGGGGGACCCGCCGCCGAGCCCCGCTCCCGACCCCCGGGCTCCCCGCACGCTCCCGCAGTGCCGGGGCGATGCCGCCGGCGGGGCTCTCGGGCACCCCCTAGCGCCAGGTGTCTGCAATCACCGGCCGGGCGGCGCCCACGTGTGATGCATTCGAGTGCACCCTGTAGGCAAATGTGCTACTATAGCAAATACCCACGGGGAGCAGGTAGGGAGAGGTGGGGTGTATGTGTAGGTAGGTAGGGGGGTGTGCGCGTGTGTGCGCGCGCTCCGCGTAGAAATGTGCTATAGGTAGCAGGTGTAGATTGTAAGAAACTGCTGCTATATTTATGTAGCAACCTCCCACCCTCCTTCCCCCGCTATTCAGCAGAACGATTCTTCTCCCTCCTCCTTGTAACAACCTTTTACATACTTGGAAACTGAGCAGCACCTTCTACAGGGAGCAATTGAATACACTACACCTGCCCCCACCAGCATGTTTCTGCAACACAGACACATGCAAATGGCTGGTAGTTGCAGGAGCTCGAGGGCCCAAACACCCGCTGCAGCTTTCAGCCCCCCACAATCCAGCAGGGCCCGGGGCCAGGGGTTGGGCTGGCCCCACAATCCAGCAGGGCCCGGGGCCAGGGGTTGGGCTGGCCCCACAATCCAGCAGAGCTCCGTTGTAAGGAGGCATTAATAAAAGTTGGTCCTGGGTCCAAAAACCCACCCATCCTAAAGCATGTTAGAGGTCAGGGGCTGGTTCCTCCCATTAGCCACTTACCCCAGACCCTGGGGTGACGGGTGGAGATAGCTACTGAAAGGATCAGCACTTTCTTTCCAGCAGATGTGGTTTGGGGGTTGGTTGGAGGGGGCAGTTCTCCTGATGTAAGGTGATGTTGCTAATCAAGGAGGGCGAAGAGCTTTTTCAGCGCTGGACTTTGTGAACACAGCACAGGGCTGATGGACCTCCGAGCCAAACTCTGATACGTGCGGTGCAGCTGTCTATATTCTGCTCATAAAATGAAGAATACTTGTAGCACCTTAGAGACTAACCAGTTTATTTCAGCATAAGCTTTCGTGGGCTATAGCCCACTTCATCAGATGCATAGAATGGAACAAACAGAGGTAAGATGCATTTATACGCACAGAAGAAGAAAAAAAAGTTGTACATTAGCATACCAATTCTAAGAGGCTGTTTAATTTGTATGGGCCATTATCAGCAGGAGAAAAAAAAACCTTTTGTAGTGAAAATATCTAACAGTTGATAAAAATTTGTGAAAGAGACTTAACTAGGAAAATGTATTTAATTAGTATAATGACAGCCATTCATAGTCCCTGTTTAACCCTTGGTGACAGTGTCCAATTTGCAGATTAATTCCAGTTCCTCAGTTTCTCGTTGGAGTCTGTTTTGGAAGTTTTTCTGTTTTAAAATTGACACCTTCAAGTCTTTAATAGAATGGCCAGGAAGGTTGAAGTGTTCTCCTACTGGTTTTTGAATGTTATGATACCTGATGTCAGCTTTGTGTCCATTTATTCTTTTGCATAGAGACTGTCCGGTTTGACCAATGTACATAGCAGAGGGGCATTGCTGGCACATGATGGCATATATCCCATTGGTCGATGTGCAGGTGAATGAGCCTCTGATTGTGTGGCTGATGTGATTAGGTCCTATGATGGTGTCAGCTGAATGGATATGTGGACTTAGTTGGCATCAGGCTTTGTTACAAGGATAGGTACCTGGGTTAGTGTTTTTGTTGTGTGGTGTGTGGTTGCCGGTGAGTATTTGTTTCAGGCTGGGGGACTGTAAGTGAGGACTGGTCTGTCTCCCAAGATCTGTGAGAGTGAGGGATCATTTTTCAGGATAGGCTGTGGGTCTTTGATGATGCATTGGAAAGGTTTAAGTTGCGGGCTGACAGTGATGGCTAATGGTGTTCTGTTTTTCTTTGGGCCTGTCCTGTAGTAGGTGGCTTCTGGGTACTCTTCTGGCTCTGTCAATCTGTTTTTTCACTTCCCCAGGTGGGTATTGTAGTTTTAAGAATGCTTGGTAGAGATCTTGTAGGTGTTTGTCTCTGTCTGAGGGATTGGAGGAAATGCGGTTGTATCTTAGAGCTTGGCTGTAGACAATGGATCGAGTGTGTCCTGGGTGGAAGCTGGAGGCATGTAGGTAAGTGTAGTTGTCAGTAGGTTTCCGGTATAGGGCGGTGTGTATGTGACCATCATTCAGGCCTGCACAACATGCGGCCCAGGGGCCACATGCGGCCCGCACGGGCTCACTGTGCGGCCCACGGGGAGGTGAGTAGGGGTGGGGCAAGCCAAACAGTGGGGTGGGGGGAAGCGGATGGGGGTGAGGCGAGGGCAGGACTTTTCAGCCCACAGCTGGTTTTTTTGCAGTAATATGGTCCTCGCTGCTTTCCAAGTTGTGCAGGCCTGCCATCATTTATTAGCACAGTTATATCAAGGAAATGAAATTCTGCTCGGCTCCCAGTGAAGTCACTCTGGATTTAGTGCTGTGTAAAAGCCAGAGGAACATTTCACCGAGTCTCTGGAACGATTGATCAGTTCTCACTTCTTCAGTCCATCCAACTGCATGAGAACTCCACTACAACTGCTTCATGAAATAATAGCCAGCTCTGTGATCCAAGGTCCTCTTGACACAGGGCACAGGGATACATAAGGGTTGCAAGGATCCCCCGGGTTCAGTGTGTATGCAGTGGCCTGCCCATGAATGTGATGTAGAGTCTCCAATGAAAGCCTGTGTTACACCTGTTTTCATAATCATTGCGAGATGTATGTATGGGAAATAGGTTGAGTTCCATTTTATGCTAAAAACTCTCTTCTCTAGGGCAGCGAGTTAAGGCAAGTCACTGACAGGTGATCCACAAATCCTGTCAGGCAGGGGGAAAACGGAGGGAGGGAGGGAGGCAATCTAGTGACAGAGAATGTGGAAAAAGCAAATGTACTCAATGCTTTTTTTGCCTCTATCTTCACAGACAAGATCAGCTCCCAGACTACTGCACTGGGCAGCACAGCATGGGGAGGAGGTGACCAGCCCTCTGTGGAGAAAGAAGTGGTTCAGGACTATTTAGAAAAGCTGGACGAGCACAAGTCCATGGGGCCGGATGCGCTGCATCCGAGGGTGCTAAAGGAGTTGGTGGATGTGATTGCAGAGCCATTGGCCATTATCTTTGAAAACTCCTGGTGATCGGGGGAGGTCCCGGATGACTGGAAAAAGGCTAATGTAGGGCCCATCTTTAAAAAAGGGAAGAAGAAGGATCTGGGAAACTACAGGCCAGTCAGCCTCACCTCAGTCCCTGGAAAAATCATGGAGCAGGTCCTCAAGGAATCAATTCTGAAGCACTTAGAGGAGAGACAAGTGATCAGGAACAGTCAGCATGGATTCACCAAGGGCAAGTCATGACTGACTAACTTAATAGCCTTCTACGATGAGATCACTGGTTATGTGGAGGAGGGGAAAGCAGTGGATGTGTTATTCCTTGACTTTAGCACAGCTTTTGATATGGTCTCCCATAGTATTCTCGCCAGCAAGTTAAAGAAGTATGGGCTGGATGAATGGACCATAAGGTGGCTAGAAAGCTGGCTGGATCATCGGGCTCAATGGGTCGTGATCAATGGCTCCATGTCTAGTTGGCAGCCGGTATCAAGCGGAGTGCCCCAAGGGTTGGTCCTGGGACCGGTTTTATTCAATATCTTTATCAATGATCTGGAGGATGGTGTGGACTGCACCCTCAGCAAGTTTGCAGATGACACTAACCTGGGAGGAGTGGTAGATATGCTGGAGGGTAGGGACAGGATACAGAGGGACCTAGACAAATTAGAGGATTGGGCCAAAAGAAATTTGATGCAGTTCAACAAGGACAAGTGCAGAGTCCTGCACTTAGGACGGAAGAATCCCATGCACTGCTACAGACTAGGGACTGAATAGCTAGGCAGCAGTTCTGCAGAAAAGGACCTAGGGATTACAGTGGACGAGAAGCTGGATATGAGTCAACAGTGTGCCCTTGTTGCCAAGAAGGCTAACGGCATTTTGGGTTGTATGAGTAGGGGCATTGCCAACAGATTGAGGAACGTGATTGTTCCCCTCTATTCAGCACCGGTAAGGCCTCATCTGGAGTCCTGTGCCCAGTTTTGGGGCCCAAACTACAAGAAGGATGTGTAAAAATCGGAAAGAGTCCAGAGAAGGGCAACAAAAATGATTAGGGGCCTGGAGCACATGACTTATGAGGAGAGTCTGACAGAACTGGGATTGTTTAGTCTACAGAAGAGAAGACTGAGGAGGGATTTGATAGCTGCTTTCAACTACCTGAAAGGGGATTCTAAAGAGGATGGATCTAGACTGTTCTCAGTGGTACCACATGACAGACCAAGGAGGAATGGTCTCAAGTTGCAGTGGGGGAGGTTTAGGTTGGATATTAGGGAAAAACTGTTTCACTAGGAGGGTGGTGAAGCACTGGAATGGGTTACCTAGGGAGGTGGTGGAATCTCCTTCCTTAGAGGTTTTTAAGGTCAGGCTTGACAAAGCCCTGGCTGGGATGATTTAGTTGGGGATTGGTCCTGCTTTGAGCAGGGGGTTGGACTGGATGGCCTCCTGAGTTCCCTTCCAACCCTGATACTCTATGTTTCTATGATTCTAAGAGACATTTATTTCACTCTGGCTGGCCATGTGCAAATTAAGTACTGTACCATTCACAATGGATGGCCATTTACCGGTGAGCCAAATGCCAGTCACTAGGTTGTGGAGGCAGCAGGACAAGACAAGAACAGCCGGGCTTATCCTGTTTACAGTCAGACAATGAACTCTTGAGGTTGTATCTCGGGTGCAGATGATCCCCCAGTTCTCCTTCAATCTATGTGACCAAGCTACCAGCGGGCTTGATCTTATGGGAAGGGGGTTGAGCCGAACTGGCTGAAAAGGCCGGGGAAAGGCCTGGGGGTCGGCGAGCTTGCAGGAGCCAGGGGCGGGGCTGGAGAGCTCCGTTAGGCGCTAGGGAGTGTGTTCTGATTTTGTTTCACAAGTAACCGTTTCTCAAGTCTCTGCTGTTAAACGTTTCCCTGTTGTCGCTAAACATCTACCAGAGCTGTGTGACGCGAAGCGTGGACCCTGTCCTGACCTTCTGGGAGCAGCGAATACGAGGGCTCTGCGTTCAGTGGGGTTGAGTGCCAGGGAGAAGGTAGGATTCAGGCCTCTATTTTCACTTGAGATAGAATTTGGGCCTTGTTTGCCTGTTTGATTCTTGCTACACTTGTATTCTTACTAGTATGTGTGAACAAAAGGATCCTTCCTAAACTGTGTGACAAAGGACAAAGACACTGTCTATGTTGCTTCTGCCCGGCCAGGGGGATTTGTCAGAATAACGGGAACTGATGAGAACGGTTCAAGTGTTCCTGGGCATGGTAGGAGTATAATAGACGAGTGCACACTTGAAGACAGCCTCAACCCCCCTCTCAAGGCAAGGTCAAGCAACCAGTTGGGGGGGGCCAGGGAGGATGGAGGAAGGTATAAAATGCTAGAAGGCCAAAGAAATGCCTGTCCCTGACCACAGCAAAACCTCGCTACTTACCCTTCCCATGGGGTACAAAAAGAGTGGGATGAAGACCCCAGGCTCACAACCTCCCAAAACAGGACATGCCCATAAATTGTGAGGGGTGGGACCGAGGGCACGCATTGCAGGTATAATTATGCCTGTTAAAGGGGAAGGGGATGCAGGCAAAACTCTGCGGTGTCGGAGCTGGGGAGGGGGAGGCAGTGGGGTAAACGCTCTGCAGCGTTGGAGCCGGGAAGGGGGAGGCGGGTAAATGCTCTAGAGAGGTTGTCAAAATAAATAACTCAATAATAATTGGGGATTTCAATTATCCCCATATTGACTGGTGTCAGGATTGCCTCCCCACTCTGAACTCCAGGGTACAGATGTGGGGACCCGCATGAAAAAAGAAATAACCCCTCACAAGCTTATTTTACCAGCTTGGGTTAAAATGTTTTCCCCCAGAACACAACTTCTTCGTGTCTGGACCTGGTATGCTGCCACCATCAAGTGAGAATGTCTCAAAAAACTATTGGACATGGGCCACTTGAAGCCCCTCTTTCTCTTTCCACAAAACCCCCAAATTTATTCCCTCCCTGGGAAGCTTGAGAGAAAAGCCTTGCCTGATCCTGCAAGACGTGCCCGATCCAAAACCAGGATCTTACACAATGGAGAACAAGCAGTCAGATTCTTAAAAGAAAGATTTTAATGAAAGAAAAAAAGAAAGAAAGAAATCCCTTATAACCATCAATAGAACGGCATCTACCATAGTCAACAAAAGAATTAAGAAACCAAACCTCTCCCCCGAGGCAACTTTCTCCCACTGTTGATATCTCTGCTGAATCTTACAATATCAAGAAGCACCCAGCCAACACTCACCTCTGAGAACCCTCCAAGTGATAAAAAGAAGGTAAACTTACTGACTACCGTACTTGATAAAAAGCTTATAGTTACAGTGAAAGAAATAGCTGTGATTCATCCCATAGCTGAGTTGAACAGAGAGAGAGCCAGAGAGAAACTGAAACTCAAAATCCTTTGTCTCCTGAGGAATTTCTCATTGGTCAGTTGTCCACCTCTCAGGTTACCTTTAGCTTAACCCCTTACAGGTAAACACTAATTCTAGGCTACTTCATACTTATGACAACTGGGTACATGTCACCTGAGGACGAAATGCAGAGACCAAATTCCTTGATACTTTAAATGACTGCTTCCTGGAGCAGCTGATACAGGAACCCACAAGGGGAGAGGCAACTCTTGATTTAGTCCTGAGTGGAGCACAAGAGCTGGTCCAAGAGGTAACTATAACAGGACCGCTTGGGAATAGTGATCATAATATAACAACATTTAACATTCCCGTGCTGGGAACAAAACCACAGCAGCCCAACACTGTGGCATTTAATTTCAGGAAGGGGAACTATGCAAAAATGAGGGGGTTAGTTAAACAGAAATTAATAGGTAAAGTGACTAAAGTGAAATCCCTGCAAGCTGCATGGACATTTTTCAAAGAAACCATAACAGAGGCCCAACTTAAATGTATATCCCAAATTAAAAAACAAAGTCAAAGAACTAAAAAAGCCACCGTGGCTTAAAAACCATGTAAAAGAAGCAGTGAGGGATAAAAATGCATCTTTTAAAAAGTGGAAGTCAAATCCTACGGAGGTAACTAGAGAGGAGCATAAACACTGCCAAATTAAGTGTAAAAATGTAATAAGAAAAGCCAAAATGGAGTTTGAAGAACAGCTAGTCAGAAACTCAAAAGGTAATAATAAAATGTTTTTTAAATACGTCAGAAGCAGGAAGACTGCTAAACAACCAGTGGGGCCCCGGATGATAGAGATACAAAAGGAGCACTTAAAGATGATAAAGTCATTGCACAGAAACTAAATGAATTCTTTGCTTCGGTGTTCACGGCTGAGGACGTTAGGGAGATTCCCAAACCTGAGCCATCTTTTGTAGGTGACAAATCTGAGGAATTGTCACAGATTGAAGTGTCACTAGAGGAGGTTTTGGATCTATTTGATAAACTTAACTGTAACAAGTCACCGGGACCAGATGGCATTCACCCAAGAGTTCTGAAAGAACTCAAATGAGAAATTGCGGAACTATTAACTAGGGTTTGTAACCTGTCCTTTAAATCGGCTTCTGTACCCAATGGCTGGAAGATAGCTAATGTAACGCCAATATTTAAAAAGGGCTCTAGAGGTGATCCCAGTAACTACAGACCAGTAAGTCTAA
>ML677391.1:5825187-5842978 GCA_007922305.1 Dermatemys mawii | reverse complement strand
AGGGGACGGCGGGGTAAACGCTCTGCGGCGTCGGAGCCGGGGAGGGGGAGGCCGGGTAAACGCTCTGCGGCGTCGGAGCCGGGGAGGGGGCGGCGGGGTAAACGCTCTGCGGCGTCGGAGCCGGGGAGGGGGCAGCGGGGTAAACGCTCTGCGGCGTCGGAGCCGGGATGGGGCCCTGCGTCGCTAAGGCCGGGGCTGCAGCCGCCTCGCTCCACCCAGGGGCCCAGCTGGCCTCCCCCAGGGGTGCAGGCTGTAGGGGGGCAGCCCCCCAGGGGGCGTGGCCTGGGCCATCACGTGTTGGCCCCCCCCAACTGCCACAGCCCCACGGCGGGGCCAGCCTGCTAGCCAGGGCCCCAGCGCGCTCCAGACCCTAGCTGAGCTGCAGCCATGGCCAGCGGGCTCTGCCCCGGGTGCAGCCGAGGGGCCCACAGGCGGCCGGTCCCAGCGGATGGGAGCTGCCCATGCTGCCCTCTCACCCCAGCTCCGGGTTAGCACCAGCTTGGCTGCGACTCTGGCGGTGGAGCAGCGCCCCTCCAGCGCCCGTGCCCTGCCCAGCTGCTCCTCGCAGCTTCGAGGGTCCCCTCTGCGGCCTGGGAGTCCGGATTCAATCCCAGCGCTGCATCAGAGCCGCTGCCTCAGTTTCCCCTTCTTTAAAATAGGGAGAGCAGCGTCCCTGGCACCCTGGCGCCTCATTAAACGAGGGAGATCGTTAGGTGAGATCCCATTAGGGAAATCTCTAGTTCGCAGGGTCCGTAAGGCTTCTGGCGGGAGGTTGTGGGCGCGTGTCACTGGAGGTGTTTAAGAACAGGTCAGACAAACCCCGGTCAGGGTTGGGCTGGGTTTACTCAGTCCTGCCTCAGCACAGAGTGGGGCTAGACGTGGTGACCCCACCCCCTATCCCTGGTAAAATATGCCCAATGGCCTGTGTCATCTCTGGCGCTCTCCCACCCAGGAGACCACGTCCAGCGATGGTGACTATCAGCTCTTGGCTCACCAGATACAGGAGGTGGCGGCTGAGGACTGCAACAGATGTTCCGATCCGTACAATGGCAGACGGCCAGAACCCCACCTCCACTTCCTGCTGCTTAGTTAGGCCCTGCTCCAGCAAAGCACTTAAGCATGTGCGATGGGATTATTCATATGCTTAAAATTAAGCACATGCTTAAGTGCTTTTCTGGCTCAGAGCCAGAGAACGTGTCCTTGCAAGACACAGGTATATGTTGTTCGGCTGGAATTTGCCATTTCACCACTGATGAGGAACAGTGTGAAACTGGTTTGCAGGCAACTGCTTGGGAGATTTGATTGGTGTTTGCAGGTTTATATGTAACTATGAAACATCATGAAGCCTTATTAATCATTTAGCAACTCCCCTCCCCCCAACTTCAGCTGCATACATCTCCAAACCAACCTCTGCAAAAAAACACAAAAACCACTTCAACTCCTGGTTGCTTGGTTTGGCCTCAGTCCAGCAATGCACTTAAACACATGCAGTGAGACTACTCACATGCTTAAAATTAAGCACGTATTGAAGTGCTTTGCTGGAGAGGGGCCAGCAGGTCTGGGCTCACAAATCACTGCCAGATGCGGTGATTAAAAAAACAGACGTCAGGTAGAAGGTGCCGCTGTAGCCCTGGGGCGGGGACAGTGTAAAACTGCCCTGCACGCTGCTGGGCGGGAGATTTCACTGGTGTTCTGTGTCGGTTTAGATTTTGTAACTATGAAACCTCATGGAATCTTATTTAATCACTGAGTCGAGTTCGCTAAAAAAAAGTTCCGCTCCATTCAATGCTATGTCCCCACCTCAGCTTTCTGCTGCTTAGCTTGGCCCCAGTCCAGAAAAGCACTCCAGTGCTGCAGTGGGACTATTCATGTGCTTAAAAGTAAGCACGCGCTTTAGTGCTTTGCTGGACCAAGGCCAGAGTGTGGGGTCTTACAAATCACCGCTGGGTGCCGGGACAAAGAAACAGATGGATTTTGCCTTTGCAAGACTGAGTCAAGGACAGCGCCAAGCCGGCTTACACCAAGCAGCTTGAGGGAATAGTAACAACTCCATAGTACAGGTTGAGCTCTGGAATGCACTTGAAAATGCAACACGGATCTTGGTTGTTTTTATATGTAGACAGCCTTATTCCGTGTGAAATTTCATACGGTGGTAGCTGTTCGGTCCCTGAAACTTCCTGAGTCATTTGGGCTGGTTCTGTGTGATCCATTTGTAATGGGTGGCGCAGGGACTGACTTTCATTGTTCTCAATGGGTGCTCCAGCCTGCCTCTGCCCTAGGGTTGCCAACTTTCTAATTGCACAAACCCAAACACCCTTGCCCCGCTGCTGCCCCGAGACCCCACCCCTTCTCTGAGGCCCCACCGCCCACTCACTCCAGCCCCTACCCCCCCGCACTCACTCTCCTCCCACCCTCACTCACTTTCACTGGACTGGGGCGGGGGGGTTGGAGTGCAGGAGGGGGTGCAAGCCCTGGCTTGGGGTGTGGGCTCTGGGAGGGGGCTCAGGGCTGGGGTAGGGTTCCAGAAGTGGGTGAGGAAGCAGAGTCTGGGAGGGAATTAGGCGGGAGGAGGTTCTGACCTGGGGCAGGGAGTTCGGGGTGCAGGCTCTGGGAGGGAGTTAGGGTGTGGGAGGGTTCTGACCTGGGGCAGGGAGTTCGGGGTGCAGGCTCTGGGAGGGAGTTAGGGTGTGGGAGAGGGTTCCGACCTGAGGAAGGGGGTTCAGGGTTTATACCTGTCTCGAGAGAACACCATGAAAGAGGCCTACTCTGTATTTTCCCTTATTCAAAATGGCCATCATCTCCTATTACTGCCAATGGGTTGAAGCCAGAAAGGTCGCCACCATGGCCCTATGGTAGATAGCTCCCTGTGGAAATGTGAGGCTGCTCTTAGTAAATATGGCTGCCACCTCCCACTATTTCCAATGGGATTGAAGCCCTGATCACAGAGGCATGATGGCTGCCACTGCAGGGTTTAGGGGGCTGGACAGGTCACAGAGACTGTGAGGGGCAGCAGAGGCCCCATGAAAGAGGGATGGGGAGAGTGAAGGGCAGCAGAAGGCAGATTGGGGAGGGCAGGGGTTGGGGGGCAAGAGGGAGGGTGATGAGGGACCAGAGGAGCGTGGAGCAGCAAGGAAGCGGAGGGAGATGCAGCCAGAGTGGAGGGCAGGAGGAAGGTTGAGGAGGAACAGGAGAGTATGGGAGCAGGAGGGAGCCTGAGTGGGGAGCAGGGGAGCATTGAGGGAGGGGCAGGAGGGAGGCTGAGAGGGGAGCAGGGAGGAAGTGTCGTATATAGGGTGACCAGACAGCAAGTGTGAAAAATCAGGGCAGGGGGTGGGGGGTAATAGGATCCTATATAAGAAAAAGACCCAAAAATAGGGACTGTCCCTATAAAATGGGGACATCTGGTGACCCTAATTGTATAGAAGGGAGGCTGAGAGGGGAATGGGGGGATTTGGGGATAGGAGGGAGGCTGAGGGGGTGCACAGGACAGTGATAGAGGTAGGAGATGGACCTGACTGGATGGCAGCTCCCCCAGCCTGGGTGTGGGGGGCAGGGAAAAGGGAGTTCCCTCTGAGTAGCCAGGGGAAGGAAGGCGGTTCTGCAGTGTTGCTATGTCTACACTGCACATTCATCATTGAAACTTTCGTCGCTCAAGGATGTGAAAAATACACACCCTGAACGACAAAACATTTAACAACGATAAGTGCTGGTAGGCACACTGCTTCGTTTCCCGCCGCCAAACTACCGCCCCTCTTTGGGGGTGATTTTATTTTGTCTTTAGGAGAGCTCTTTCCTGGTGACAAAGAGCAGCTACTCTGCGTACCTTACAAAGCTGTGCCATTGTAAGGTGCACAGTGTAGACGTAGTCTAACTCTCGTGAACTGATGACCAGTGAGTGCCATAGGTTGACTGTACATTTTGTATAATACTTCCTTTTGTTTGTTTTAAACCTGCTGCCTGTTCATTTATCAGGTGACCCCAGGTTCTTGTGTTATGTGAAGGGGTAAATAACGCTTCCTTATTTATTTTCTTCACACCTTCCTGATTTTATAGACCTCTGTCATAGCCCCACTTAGTCCAAGTCTGAGTATCCCAGCTGTAATAGTTTCAGGATTGATCTACTCAGCAGTTTTTGCATTATTGTGGGTGCCATAAGTAGCAGAAAGTTTTACAATGCAGAGAACTTGCCCAGTGGGAAGCCTGAGGAAGGAGATGCTACAAGTTTGAGGCAGATGCGATCTGTAGCATACGTTGGCAGTACTAATAGTGAAGGGTGAGTCTCATTTACACCAAGGATTTTCACACTGCTCTGGCAGTCCAGAGGAGCCTGAAAATGGGAGTAATGTAATTGATGATTTTAAGGCCACTTTTCCCTGCTATAGCTGAGCCAGCCACCGTAGCTACCCTTTCATTTTGAGTGCACTAGTTTTGATCTAGAAATTACCCCTCCAGCTCCAGTACAGATGTCCCCTTCCTGTGACTGGGACTAAGGCTGAGTTTCTCTGGATGGTTTTGTATTGTTAGGTGGCTCACCTTCCTTCCCTTGCTGTGCTGGCTGTGTGTGAGGGAAGTTTATGTGCAGCAACACACAATGTAGTGTTGTTTCAGCAGGGTTTTCGCCCCCTGTTCCTGAGTGGGATTAGAGCAAACAGAGACCCCTGTCCAGCAAAGCACTTAAGCTTGGGAGTAATTCCATTGCACATGCTTAAGGCCTTGAACCATTCAAACACTGGAGTCATGTGAGTAGCCAGCCAATGAGATGACTCACATGCTAAATTAAGCAGGTGCTTAAGTGCTTTGTTGGAGTGGGGCCTAAGTGCTTTGCTGGATCTGGTGGGGCGGTTTTGTTTGGTTTTTTTTTTCTGCTGACAGCAGCAAGTCATCAAGGTGCTGATCCAGCAAGGCACTAAAATGTGTGCTTAATTTTAAGCACGTGAGCAGTTCCATTGCACATGCTTAAGTGCTTTGTTGGCTTAGTGCCAAATTAAGCAGCAGGAAGCTAAGGGGAGGGGAGTTGCTGGGGCTGGAGCAGGATGAAGCTGCTTTAAGTGAAGCCAGCTGAGGGATTGAATGAGCCCTGTGATATGTCAGAGTCACAAGTATAAAGCAGTCCCCACCAGTATAATTACCACACGACTTTGCTGTAGAACAGTTCTGGTTCTTCCACACCTTCTACGCCTGACACAAGCCCCAAGAGCAAGAAAAGGAAAAGTTAAGATACCTGACAGTACATAGCCTTTACTCTTCCACCAAAAGGTACACAGGTTCCCACTGCTGTACCCCAAAGACTACACCCCAACCATAGTTTTAACCCTAGAGATACCAGCCTTCTTGCCCTCCACGTACCGTAGCACCCCTCATCCACAATACTGTCAGCCTCAAGAGATCAAAAATCATGAGCCAGACCTTACAAATCATGAGATTGGCCCAAAAACCATGTTTTTTGTTGTTGTTTTTTTTAAATCAAATCATGGTGTAGTCTGTGTTTTGACATTTTAAACTCCCCTCTATTCCTCTGCCAAGCTGTGTGATAATTTCAGGTTGAAAAGTCAACCAGTAATGCATACAAAATACATGCCTCAGCCTGACTGTCCACATGGAGCGGCACTTACCTTCTCCTCGTCCCTAAGACAGGGAGACTGCCAGACATTTCCTGTTAGTGTCTTGATCCAGCAACGCCACTTCCCTGCCTCCCCAATCTCTTGCCCCCAGTGCCCCAGGACTCTCTTGCTCAAAGGCCACAAGTGAAGGCAGGGCTCAGTGGCAGGCCAGGTCTGTGTCCTCAGCCCTGAGGCTCTTGCAGAGAGCTGTGCCCAGCCTGAAAATCATGGAAGGAGCCTCTCATCACATGACAGCTCCTCCTGCAGGCACCAAAATCCTGTGGACATCACAGTTTATTTCTCTCCAGTCTGAGAACCGACCATTTATTCCTACCCTTTGTTTCCTATCTTTTAACCAGTTACTGATCCAGGAGAGGACCTTCCCTCTTATCCCATGCCTGCTTACTTTTCAAAAATCAGTTTAAATTAAATACATTTTTAAAATGTCTTGATATTTTTTGTTTTAGAAATATAGAACTGTTATGTGTTTTGGCATAACTTGCATTATCCTTATGTTAAGTTTTCATTATCCTAATAGAACATTTAATTTATTCATATAAGTTTTATATGCAGGTCAAAGTGAAGATTAAAAGACAAAAGTCAATGCTACAATTTTTGCACTCAAAGACCTCAAAAGCCAACCAAGATGAAGAACACACTAAGAGCATACCAACATGTCATCTCTAGGTTCAAGTGGTGTATCGACATCCGACCAGCTCAAAGCACAAATACAGCTACCTGCTGAAGAAACAGTGTCTCCAAAACCTGAAGGCAGTTCCTGATGTTTGTAAGTCAAAGTTTTCCAATTTATTGAAGTTACAAAAGATGGCTACTGGTGTATGTCTTGCAAAAAATCTTACGAAGAAAGAAAGCTCCCAATGCTACAATTGATAAAAGTGGAGGAGCTTGGTTTGCCAGACCGATCATCAAAGCCAATGCTGACAAACTACATGAAAAGGCTACAAAACACCAAACCTCTAGATTGCGCCGACATGCAGAAAGCCTTATTAGCCAGTTACTGTCAGCCAATTGTAGAAGTACTTAATGAGGCTGTTAAGAATGCTGGAGACACAACACAGTTTATGTGAAAAAACATGGCTGTCACATCATCCTTTATATCTAAGCAAGAGATACCACACACACTACAAGCTGGAGGCCAATGTTAAGTGCATTGTCACTTATTAATCCTGAAGGTGAATGCTGGTTCTGAACAATACTAGGAAATGCTCACTATCTTTCTGCCAGCAACTCAACTGACTGGTTAGAAGCAAGCAGTGCAACAGTGAAAGACTTGGGAGTCAAAAAGGTGAAGAACTCTCTCACCACATTCAAAAAAATTGCATACATAGCTGGTGAATGCATCCATGCAAATGGGCATCATGTATTAAGTCATTGCATATCTTATCTTGATGTCAGTGGTAGGCCAGTAGATGCATTTCTTGATGTTCTGGTTATAGAAGACACATAGGTTGCATATGTGACAACCCACATCTTAGAAGAATTAAATGCTTGCCAGCTGAACCCCAAACAGATGGCTGCTTGTGCATTTGACGGAGCTGTAAACTTCTCTGGAAGACAAGGTGGAGCACAAGCTCTTCTCAGAGAAAAGTCTAAACCTAATCTCTCTTATACACACTGCAGAGGCCATCTACTCCAATTAGCACTAGTACGAGCTGCAGACTCTTCAAAAGGCATTGAAAAAGCCATAAATTTAATGTCTTCATTATACTCTTTTTTTCAGCAAGAGTCCAAAAAGACTGAACATCCTGGGAAAAACAGAAGATACACTGGGAAAAACCCACTAGCTTTCTCATGAGCGATCCTTGGATGATGTCTTAAAATTACTGCAACCATTATTACTGGCTTTGGAAAGTATCTACCAAGATGAGACAGATCTAAGTAATGAGGCTGGTGGATTACTTTTGCTACTATGCTCAGAGAAGAATATCGCCATTCTCTCTCTTGTAAGTCTACTTGAGTCATTAAACAATGCTATCCAGGCATCTGCTACAACAATAGTAGATCTCTGTCCAGCAATGGAAGCTACACTGGGATCAATCAGAGAGCTGTCCATTGAAAATGTACTGGAAGAAGCAAAGACTTCAGTTCAGAAGTTGACTAATTAGGGCACTTATATTAATTCCTTAAACGAAGAAGACAAGAAGTGTTTGTTAAGACAGCTGAAAAAGTACATGGACTTGATTTTTACAAACCTACAACAGCAACTTCTGGATTCTACTCAACCTCTATGTAGTTTTTACTGATGCCTGTCATATAAAACACTGACAGTTAAGTGGAGTGAGGCACTACCAGCAATGGGGCTGCCAAGTGATCAGGACAGAACAGAGAATTTGAACACAGAGTGGAATATCATACGATGAATGAATGAAGATTTGACTGCAACTTCTTTTTTATGATCACTACTGACTCGACCTGATCTTTGTGCTGTTTCCTGGGATGAAAGAAGCAGGAATTCATTTTTTGCTACTCCCAGTCACAACAGCTACAGTTGATCATTCTTTTTCGTTTTGTTTGGATGGGCCCATGCTTTGGGGGTGGGCCTCACAGACTTGTGTAAACTTTGCACTTTGTGGGCCAACCCCTTATTGGGGGACTAAAGAGTGACAAGACACAGCCCTAGGTTTCTCATCTGGAGACCCCACATGTCTCACCCCAGAGATGAGCTGGATATGGGAACTAGACATGAGTTCAACATGGAACATAAGAACATAAGAAAGGCCATACTGGGTCAGACCAAAGGTTCATCCAGCCCAGTATCCTGTCTACCGACAGTGGCCAATGCCAGGTGTCCCAGAGTGAGTGAACGTAACGGTAAAGATCAAGTGATCTCTCTCCTGCCATCCATCACCCCCCTCTGACAAACAGAGGCTAGGGCAGAGGTGAGCAAACTTTTTGGCCCAAGGGCCACATTGGGGTTAAAAATTGTACAGAGGGCCAGGTAGAGAAGGCTGTGCCTCCCCAAACAGCCTGACCCCACACCTTATCCAACCCCCACCCACTTCTGCCCCCCGACTGCCCCCCTCAGAACTCCCAACCCATCCAACTTCCACCCCATGCTCCTTGTCCCCTGATCACCCCCTCCGGAGACCCCCCTGACTCTAACTGCCACCCCAGAACCCCACCCCCTATCTAAGCCCCCCTGTTCTTTGTTTCCCGGCTGCCCCCTCCTGAGATCCCACCACTCTAACCCCTTGGGTTACCTTAGTCAGCTGGGCGCTCCTCAACCCAACCCGGCCCAGCCAGGGAGCGCGGGTCCCAGCGACTCCCCGCGCTCCATCCGGCCCTCCAGCCAGCGAGCATGGGGTCCCACGGCTCCCCGCACTCCACCTGGCCATTGGCCAGGGAGCTCGGGGCCCAGCGGCTCCCCGCACTCGACCCGGCCCCCGGCCAGGGAGCGTGGGGCGAGCCTGGCCAGGAGCAGTAAGCCGGGCTCGACCTGGCCCCCAGCCTGGAAGGGTGGGGCCCAGCACCTCCCTCGCTCGACCTGGCCCCTGGCCAGGGAGTGCGGGGCAGGCCCATCCCAGGGGTGTGGGAACCCGTGGCATGCCGGCCTGGCCCAAGTCGGATGAAAATGGCCGGCGGGCCACACGTGGCCCGCGAGCTGTAGTTTGCCCACCCCTGGGCTAGGGACACCATTCTTTACCCATCCTGGCCAACAGCCATTAATGGACTTAACCTCCATGAATTTATCCAGTTCTCTTTTAAACCCTGTTATAGTCCTAGCCTTCACAACCGCCTCAGGCAAGGAGTTCCACAGGTTGACTGTGCGCTGTGTGAAGAAGAACTTACTTTTGTTTGTTTTAAACCTGCTGCCCATTAATTTCATTTGGTGGCTCCTAGTTCTTATATTATGGAAACAAGTAAATAACTTTTCCTTAATCACTTTCTCCAGACCACTCATGATTTTATATACCTCTATCATATCCCCCTTAGTCTCCTCTTTTCCAAGCTGAAAAGTCCTAGCCTCTTTAATCTCTCCTCATACGGGACCCGTTCCAAACCCCTAATCATTTTAGTTGCCCTTCTCTGAACCTTTTCTAATGCCAGTATATCCTTTCTGAGATGAGACCACATCTGTACACAGTATTCAAGATGTGGGCGCACCATGGATTTGTATAAGGGCAATAAGATATTCTCCATCTTATTCTCTATCCCTTTGTTAATGATTCCTAACATCCTGTTTGCTTTTTTAACTGCCGCTGCACACTGCATGGACATCTTCAGAAAACTATCTACAATGACTCCAAGATCTTTTTCCTGAATAGTTGTAGCTAAATTAGCCCCCATCATATTGTACGTGTAGTTGGGGTTATTTTTTCCAAAGTGCATTACTTTACATTTACCCACATTAAATTTCATTTGCCATTTTGTTGCCCAATCACTTAGTTTTGTGAGATCTTTTTGAAATTCTTCACAGTCTGCTTTGGTCTTGACGATCTTCAGCAATTTAGTATCATCTACAAACTTTGCCACCTCACTTTACCCCTTTCTCCAAATCATTGATGAATAAGTTGAATAGGATTGGTCCTAGGTCTGGCCCTTGGGGAACACCACTAGTTACCCCGCTCCATTTTGAAAATTTACCATTTATTCCTACCCTTTGTTCCCTGTCTTTTAACCAGTTCTCAGTCCATGAAAGGATCTTCCCTCTTATCCCATGACATCTTAGTTAACATAAGAGCCTTTGATGAGGGACCTTGTCAAAGGCTTTCTGGAAATCTAAGTACACTACGTCCACTGGATCCCCCTTGTCCACGTTTGTTGACCTCTTCAAAGAACTCTAGTTTAGTAAGACATGATTTCCCTTTACAGAAACTACGTTGACTTTTGCCCATCAGTTTATGTTCTTCTATGTTCCTGACAATTTTTTATTCTTTATTATTGTTTCAACTAATTTGCCCGGTACTGATGTTAGACTTACCGGTCTGTAATTGCCAAAATCACCTCTAGAGCCCTTTTTAAATATTGGAGTTACATTAGCTATCTTCCATTCACTGGGTATGGAAGCTGATTTAAAGTACAGGTTACAAACAAGTTTATAGTTCCACAATTTCACATTTGAGTTCTTTCAGAACTCTTGGGTGAATGCCGTCTGGTCCCGGCGATTTGTTACAGTTAAATTTATCAATTAATTCCAAAACCTCCTCTAGTGACACCTCAATCTGTGACAATTCATCAGATTTGTCACCTACGAGTGATGGCTCAGGTTTGGGAATCTCCCTAACATCCTAGGCCTTGAAGACTGAAGCAAAGAATTCATTTAGTTTCTCTTCAATGACTTTATCATCTTTAAGTGCTCCTTTTGTATCTCGATCGTCCAGGGGCCCCACTGGTTGTTTAGCAGATGTACTTAAAAAACATTTTGCTATTACCTTTTGAGTTTTTGACTAGCTGTTCTTCAAACTCCTTTTTGGCTTTTCTCATTACATTTTTACACTTAATTTGGCAGTGTTTATGCTCCTTCCATTTACCTCACTAGGATTTGACTTCCACTTTTTAAAAGATGCCTTTTTATCTCTCAAGATCAATCAAAATAAAATAACCCCCCAGGAGCTGGGTTTGGTTTCACGTAGGACCTCAGTGCTTAAGATTCCAGCAGTGAGTTCACAGATACAGCTCCCATAAGATTGCAGCACTCATTGTCTGAAACCAAGTGGGATGAGGGTATCTGTGGGGTGGGTTGGGAGAGTGCCCAGCTCCAGGTCATAAGAACGGCCATACTATCTCAGACCCATGGTCCATCTAGCCCTGTATCCTGCCTTCCAGCAGTGGCTGGTGCCAGAGCATTCAGAGGGAATGAACAGAACAAGATAATTTATCAAGTGATCCATCCCCTGTCTTTCCAGTGAGAGGTGTAGAGATGCCCAGAGCATGAGGTTGCTTCCTGGACCATCTTGGTTAATAGCCATTGATGGACCTTTCCTCCAGGAACTTGTCTAATTCTTTTTTGAACCTTCACAACATTTTGACCTTCACAACATTCCCAGGCAATGAGTTTTGATAAATGTGAAGTAACGCACATTGGAAAACGTAATCCCAACTATACATTCACAAAATCATGGGGTCTAAATTAGCTGTTACCACTCAAGAAAGAGATCTTGGAGTCATTGAGGATAGTCCTCTGAAAACATCCACTCAATGTGCAGCCGCAGTCAAAAAAGCGAACAGAATGTTAAGAACCATTGGGAAAGGGATAGATAACAAGACAGAAGATATCATAATGTTGATATATAAATCCATGGTCACCCACATCTTGAAAACCGTGTGCAGATTTGGTCGCTCCATCTCAAAAAAGATATATTGGAAAAGATACAGAGAAGGGCAACTAAAATGATATGGGGTACGGAACAGCTTCTGTATGAGGAGAAGTAAAAATAATTGGGACTTTTCATCTAGGAAAGGAGATGATTAAGGGGGAATGTGATTGAAGTCTATAATATCTTGATTGGTGTGGAGAAAGTGAATAAGGAAATTATATTTAATCTTTCCCATAACACAAGAACCAGGGGTCACCGAATGAAATTAATAGGCAGCAAGTTGAAAACAAACAAAAGGAAATACTTCACACAACGCACAGTCAACCTGTGGAACTCTGCCAGAGGATGCTGTGAAGACCAAAACTATAACAGGGTTCAAAAAAGAACTAGATAAGTTCATAGAGGATAGGTCCATCAATGGCAATTAGCCAGGATGGGCAGGGATGCAATCCCATGCTCTGAGTGTCCCTAGCCTCTGTCCTCCAGAACCTAGGAGCAGATAACAGGGGATGGATCCCTTGATGATTGCCAGTTCTGTTCATTCCCTCTGAAGCACCTTATATTGACCACTGTCAGAAGGCAGTACATTGGGATACATGGACCACTGGTTTGACCCAGTATGGCTTTTCTTATGTTCTCTTGTAAAAATTAGTTAGAATATAATAATACAAAATGTTAGTACAGGAACTCCCCAAGATAATGACATCTGAAGGTAGCAACAATTGGAGATAATGACCTTGGCAAATAATGCATTTAAAAAAATTTGGCCTACTAGGAAACATATATTTATATAAGTTTCCCAGTCACAAATCTCGCATTCTGGAGCAAAGTCACTAAAACATAAGTCCAACAAACAAATGTTCTGTGAATGTACCCCTCCCTATTCCCTCCACCACACCCCACTCGCCATTGTTGTCCTTGGTCAGTGGACACTCAGGGCTTGTCTACACTGGCACTTAACTGTGCAGCAACTTTCTCGCTCAGAGATTTGATAAAACACTCCCCTGAGTTCAGGAAGTTTCAGCGCTGTAAAGTGCCAGTGTAAACAGTGCACCAGGGCTGGGAGCTACACCTCTCCTGGAGGTGGCTCTTTTACAGAGCTGAGAGAACTCTCTCCCAGCGCTCTGCCGTGACTACACTAACAACGCCAAAGCGCTGCATTGCCAGTATAGTCCAGCCCTCAGAGTTCAGAGGTGCTTTCACATGAATTCACGGGCTGAGGAGGAGTCACCTTGCTAGTTCCTACAGCGGCTTGCTGCTCACTCTGCCCGCTGTTTTTCATCATGCCACCGTTCACTCCACTGCTCTGTCGCCGATGGCCCTGTCACCTTCTGCTGCCACCTGCCACTGTGATCTCTGCGAGTTGGTCTCTTGAGGTTCCTCCAGTTTTCAGTGACTTCTGCTCTTGGTGGGGGAACCTCACTGCTAATACATGCTGGGCCATCTCTTCCACTGAAACACTGTCCCACAGCACGTCGAAGGACTTACACCTGATTATCAGTGACTTCAGCTGTAGTGGTCGCTTAACAAACCAGAAGTGCTGAGATGGGTGTTGCAGAAAGCTAAATACAGGACCCCTTGAATCTGCTGGGACTTTTTAAATAGCTGCTTCTAGGGACTTTTCTGTGAATCCAGTTGCTGTGAGGGGCTCATCTACCAAAGAGAATTGTCAAAATGAGCCACTCCTGCATTAGAGACTAGTAACTCATCTAGAAACTATAGTACAGAACAGAAGTATCAGACACCTCCATAGACATGATTTGTTGAGGAAGAATCAACACGGCCGTTGTAAAGGGAAGTTATGCCTCACCAATCTAGGACAATTCTTTTGAGGGTGTGAACTAGCAGGCGGATAAGGGTGATCCCGTCAGTACAGTGTACTTGGATTTTCAGAAAGCCTTTGACAAGCTCCCTCACCAAAGGCTCTTAAGAAAACTAAGTAGTCGTGAGATAACAGGGAGGTTCTCTGATGGATCAATAACTGGTTAAAAGATAGGAAACAAAGGGTTGGAATAAATGGTCAGTTTTCAAAATGGAGAGTTAAATAGCAGGGTCTCTGCTGGGACCTGTATTGGTCTAAGTGTTCATTAATGGGGAGTGAACAGTGAAATGGCAAAATTTGTGGATGATACAAAATGATTCAAGATAGTTAAATCCAGCACAGGATGTGAAGAATGACAAAGGAATCTCACAAACCTGGGTGACTGGGCAACAAAATAGCAAAGGAAATTCAACATTGATGAGTGCAAAGTAATGCACGTTGGAAAAAAATTAATCCCAACTACACATATATAATGATGGGTTCTAAATTAGCTGTTACTACTCAGGAAAGAGATCCTGGAGTCACCATGGATACTTCTCTGAAAATTTCAGCTCAATGCACAGCAGGGGTCAAAATGGCTAGCAGAATGTTAGGAACTATTAGTAAAAAGTATAGAAAATAAGACAGAAAATATCACAATGCCACTCTCTAAATCCAGACCTTGAATATTGTGTCCAGTTCTGGTCACTCCATCTCAAAAAGGTCAGAGTGGAACTGGAAAAGGTCCAGAGTAGAGGAACAAAGATAATCAAGCCTATGGAATGGCTTCCATATGAGGAAAAACTAACAAGATTAGGGCTGTTATCTTAGAAAAGAGACAACGAGGGGAGGATATGATAGAGGTCTGTAAAATCATGTACGGTGTGGAAAAAGTGAAGAGAAGTATTATTTACCTTTTCCCATAATACAAAATCCAGGGGTCATCTGATGAAATAAATAGCCATGAGGTTTCATATAAACAAGAGGAAGTACTTTTCCCACACAATCCACAGTTAACCTGTGGAACTCATTGTCATGGGATGCTGTGAAGGCCAAAAGTATAACTTGGTTCAAAAAGGGGATTAGATAAATTCATTCAGGATCGGTCCATCAATGGCTATGAGCCAAGATGGTCAAGAATGCAATTCCATGCTCAGGGTGACCCTAAACTTCTGACTCTTCTGCACAGTCACCCTGGAGCACGAGCACTGGCCACTGTCAGAGACAGGCTGCTGGGTTAGATGGCCCCACTGGTCTGACCCAGTAATTCTTAACCCCACACTGAGCAAACTGCTCTTCAGGCTGTGGTGTTGTGTTATGATTAAGCACATTGCAGGCTGTGGGAGCTGAGGGAGCTCAGCACCTCGCAGGCCCGGCAGTGGCAAGATCAGGCCCTTTGTGAAATTCTTTTTGGAGGAAAGACTGGCCCTCACTGATGACCATTTCCAGCCATTCTCTTCCTTGGGGACAGATGCCGTCCACTAGCCAGAGCAAACAGCCTCGCTCTTCACCAGCATCCTGCCTAAGCTGAAACGCCTGCAGATATTATCTTTGCTGCTCCCTCCTTTGGTTTCCAAGGCTGCAGATGTTGTTGCCGCGCTGTCACTGGGCAGAGAATGAACCAGCCACTTCTTGCCTCCCACTCGACAGTTTAGATGCTGCCTCCTCCTCCTCCTTAGCTCCCTCCCTCTCCAACAGCAGCTCTTCTCCTCCAGAGAAACTCAGCAGCCAGTCTCGAGGGTGCCACCAGCTGTCTGTGATCTGCTAATATTCAAAATTGGGATGGGATTTACTAGTCTCTTGAACATCCCACAATCCTGTCCTTGACTTGGTCCCTGTATCCCTATCACAGGGGAGCCCCGGGGACAGAAGCATTTCCCCTAGAGTCTCAGATCGGCCTCTCTCTCCCTGTAACTTTCCTATAAGACCTCACCTAGACATAAAATCAGAGGGGTAGCCGTGTTAGTCTGGATCTGCAGAAGTGACAAGTCCTGTGGCACCTTAAAGACTAACAAAAGTATTGAAGCATAAGCTTTCGTGGGCTTGTACCCACTTCGTCGGATGCATGCCGATCTTTTTACAGTCTCCTCAGATGGAAGCTGTTCCATACCATTGATGATCTTTGTTACTGGTCTCTGAAACTTTTCCAGTTCCACTTTGTCCTTTTTCAGATGTAGTGACCAGAACTGGGCGCAGTATTCAAGGTGGAGGTGCACCATGGATTTATTCAGTGGCATTATGATATTTTCTGTCTTATTTTCTATCCCTTTCTGAATGGCTCCTAACAGTCTGTTCGCTTTTTTGACTGACACAGCACCCTGAGTGGATATTTTCAGAGAACTATCCACAATGACATCAAGATCTTTCTTGAGTGGTAACAGCTGATGTAGACCTGCCTCATTTTATATGTAGAGTTGGAATTATTTTTTCCAGTGTGCATTATCTAGCACTTATCAACACTGAATTTCATCTGTCACGTTGTTGTCCAGTCACCCCCACCCCCGGTTTAGTGAGATCCCTTCGTAACTCTTTGCAGTCAGCTTTGGACTGAACTATTTTGAGTATTCAAGAGGAAAAATCCTGCCCAGGCTCCCCCTAGATGGACTGCATGTGACCCAACGATGTCGCTTTCTAGGTTCTAAGATTTCTTTTCCTACCCTCAGTTTCTGTCTCTTTCTATTATTTTTTTATCTTAGCTGTTTCACTGAGCTCTACAGAAAACATTTTGGGGATCTGGTGTACATGAAAGCTGCTATTCATTGTCTATTGTTTGAATGTAAGAGACATGCCCCATTGTGCTAGCTGCTGTCCAGAGAAGTAACAAACAAAACAGTCCTTGCCCCAGAGAGTTTACCGTCTAGGGGTCAGACAGGATACAACAAGTGGATATAACAGACTGGGATTGGGAGATAAGAGAAAAAAAACGATGCAATTTTTCTCTATTTTTGTATCATGTAACTGCAGTCTTTTTATCTGCCTAGACACACCCCCTCCTCCCTATCTAAGCACCTCCTCCTAGACACTTATGGATTAATCCTCACCTACTCCCTGTGAGGAAGGGGAGCATCACTGTCCCCAGTTTAATGCTGGGGAACTGAAGCCCAGAGAGGCTAGGGGAGGTGGCCAAGGGTACACAGGAAGGCTGTAGCAGAGCTCAGAGTAGAGGCCATCTCTCCTGGCCTGAGGGCTTCTTTCCACCTGCTCCACCCCAGGTTTCCCTGGTGGGGAACTCAACCAAGCAGAAGGAAAGAAAAGGAGGAGGGAGAAGGCAGCATTTGTGCCTGGCCAGGGGGTGCCCGCTTACTAGACCGTGTGCAGGGTGCATCCATCGAGCAAACCCTGCACTGACCTCTGCCCCCAGAGCCCCCTTCGGCGACGGAGCCTCCGTGGGGCGGGAGCCGGCAGAGGGCAGCAGCAAGGCTCGCCGTGCTGCCATTCGGAGGCAGAGGAAATGAAGGCGAGTTCCTCTGAGTCAGGAGCCATTAGCCCGAGAAGCTGGAGAGCGCAGCGCCAAGCGCCGTGAGTCCGGGCGCGGGGAGCCGGGGCGCGGAGCCCAGCCTGCGGCCGGGGGGGACCCGAGCGCCGCCGCCGCCGCCGGGCGCCCCGCTCAGGTGGGACGTTGGACAGCGGGGCGGGCGGAGCCGCTTGGCCCCCGAAGCCGGGGCGCGGGGCGGGGAGTTCGGGGACAAGGGCGCAGCGCCCCGGGAGCCGAGCCGAGCCCGCCGCGAGCTCTGCCCGGGGAGCCAGGCGGGCTCCGGCCGCTGGCCCCCGCGGGAACCACTTGCTGCCGCGCTGGCTGGAGGGGCGGCGGGAGCTCGGGTCCCTGCCGGGGGCGGGCGCTGCCATCGGGGCTGCCCCCGTGGGCCGGGCCCGGCACCGGGGCCGCCGGCCAGGCTGGCCCCGGGCCCGCGGGGGCGGGCTTCGCGCCGCTCTCCCTGCGGCAGCGGCGGCTCGGCCGGGCTGGAGCCGAGCCAGGCGCCGGGGCGGAGGGGAGGCGGCACCACGGAGCCCGCCCGCGGCTCCCATTGTCCTCGGCCGGGGCGCGGGGCTGGGGCGGCAGGGGGCGGTGCAGGCCGCCGCCGGGAAGGGCCCTGCCCGGGCGTGCGCCCCCC
>ML677391.1:5805889-5824840 GCA_007922305.1 Dermatemys mawii | reverse complement strand
TGCGCTGTAGCTTATAATTTATTTGATAACCTATAGAGTAATATCTACAAATGAAATAATAATATCAGAAAGCCAGACAAATTCCAGCCAAAGTCGCTTTGAAACGAGATGTCAGAGCGTTCCACCTGGATAAGGTTTCAAGGGGCCATTTCAAGCCTTGTCCAAACGCTTGATTTCATGGTTTTCCCTTCTAAAACTAATTTCGCTGGCATGGGCATGGGCACGTTTCCATGGAAGGGTTCGATTCTGACAAAGGGGCATTTTCGGACAGAAAATCAGGGGTCTGCTGGGCAGTTTTGGAGCAGGTCTGAGATCCAGCGGTTTCGGTACTTTGCTGGCCCCCATCTCTGTGGTCTCTGTGCACCCTGCAGTCCTCACAACTCCCCAGTGAGGCAGGGGAGCAGTCTTATCCCCATTTGCACATGGGGAAACTGAGTCACAGAGCGCTTAGCAGGACTGGCAAGTCTCTCTTCTGTAATGTACATCTGCCAAGCAGGTGTTAGCTCTGGTTCTCCACCCACAGAGGATCCCAGGCTTGGAGTGGGCTACCGTGTCTATGTGGGGGTTATCAACTCTTCCATTATAAGATGGATTGTCTAAGGAGGGCGCTTAGGCAGCCCACGTTTACCTCTGGCTTTTTCTCCTCTCTCAGGTGCATTCAAGCTGGGATGAGCGTCTCCCCCACCCCCTGGCACTCTGGAGCGGTTCTTTAATCCTCCCAAACCACCCGTATCCGTCCGGATTTGTGTCCCGGAGCAGGATTGGCTCCAGGCCTTTCTCCCCCTGGCACCATGGATTCCTCAGCTGCTCTGTCTTCGGCTCCTCCTTCTTCGGCTCCCTCTGGGTCCCGGAGCCCGATGTTTTCCTCAGGAGCCGACCGAGAGGAGTGGGGACCTAGGTTCAACTGTGCCCCTTCCACTTCTGCCGCGGCCTCCCAGGGGTTGGCCACGTCCGGCCGGAAGAGAAAAGCCAACTTCTCCAACGACGAGACGGAGACTCTGGTCTGGAACGTGGTTCGGCACTTCAGCGCCCTCTACGGCTCTGAATCCCTCCGGGCTCACCCGGTGCGGCGGAAGCAGCTGTGGACCCAGATCCAGAGCCGGGTCAACTTCCTGGGCTACACGGAGCGCTCCATCGATGACCTCAAGCACAAGTGGCGAGACCTTCGGCTGGACGTCAAGAAGAAGATCACCTCCAAGAAACATCCCCCTATGAACAGGGCGGGGGGGCCACTCCATAAACCCCGCCTCACTCCCCTGGAGAAGATGGTGGCCTCCACCTTCTTACAAGCCAGCCATGATTCGGAGCCGGAGATCATCTTCGACCCCGGTGAGCTAAGCTTTGGGTTTCTCTGAGAGCCGGTCTGATGCACGTGAGCTCACAATGGTGGTAGAGTTGGTGAGGCCTATGGGTAAAGGAGATGGTGCCAGAAGACCATTCCTCCAGGGAAAGGGGCTTTCATGAACATCTGTTTCTACCCTGACGTCACCATCTGAACACATCCGCTTCCCCTAATAGTAATGTAACAAATCCCTGGCCCTCGGGGACTTGGTTCCTGGTGAATATTTACTTACTGTGCTGGCTCAGAGAGGAGGTGAAAAAAGACTTGTCAATTTTGCCTTTTTTCTGCTCAGTTTCCCTTTTGGGTTTTCCTGCAGTAGGAGAATAGGGTAATGGCTGGGTGGCAAAGGCTGCTGGGAAATATTTATACTCAAATAGCCAAACTAAAGGAAATAGTTTTCCTAGGAATTAAAAAAAAAAAAAAATGGTGGAAATATTCCTGTTGATCTTCAGTTTTGTAAAACTTTGTTGTTTTTAAAAACATGTAAATACTGCATCTGGCCTGATCCCATCCCGTTAACAGGTGACTGGCAAGGGGAAAAGTCATGGGTCGTGCTCTTCCGAGTTAACAGTGCCACTGTGAAATAGCACTGGGGCCGTGCAGAGAGGTTGCGCTTGCTCACACGTTACACTCACTTGTGCTTTAGCCCATCTCCTCTGATAAGCCAGCCAACGTGAGTTCAGGGCTCTTGTGTGTGGCAGGTTTTGGGCAGCGCTCGAGTTAATTCTGCGGTGATGACAAGTCCTCAGGTGTATCAAGTAGGGTTGACAGGTTTCTCCCCCACACACACCCAAAACCCAAAAGACAGGGATGGGGAGGCCCAAGGGACTCTCTCGTTTTTACATTAGAAATGTGGGTTTCCTCTGCCCTCTGTTTCCTGGGAGATTCTTTGCTCTACTGTCGAACTTGAAGGAACATGACATTAGACACAGCATGTAAGAGTCACCTGATGAAGGCTCTGATTCAGCAAAGCACTTCTGCACCTGTCTAACTTTTTAAACATGCTCGGTACCATCCCAGTTAATCAAAGCACTTAAGCACGTGCTTTGACATCAGTTCTACGTACCTGCGTATGCTTAAAGTTACGCATGGGCGTAACTGCTTTGCTGAATTGGTGCTAAAGTTGGGCATGTGCTTAAGTACCTTGCAGAAGTGGGGACTAACTGAGAAAGTGATTTTTTTTTCCAGCATGATTAAAACTCTTTGTTTTATTTGCTTTTTGTTACCCACTATTTAACTCAAATGCATGAAACACTCTTGGGAGAAAAACCTCAGGGTTAAAAGGACGAGGAGTACTTGTGACACCTTAGAGACTAATAAATTTATTTGGGGATAAGCTTTCGTGGGCTAGAACCCACTTCATCAGATACATAGAGTGGAACATACAGTAGGAAGATATAGTTATATGTATCCATATACACAGAGAATATGAAAAGATGTGACTTGCCATACTAACTCTAAGAGGCTAATCAATTACAGTGAGCTATTTCTCAGCAGGAGAAAAAAACCTTTTGTAGTGATAATCAGGATGGCCCATTTCAAACAGTTGGCAAGAAGGTGAGAGTAACAGTAGGGGAAAACTTAGCATGGGGAGATAGATTTCAGTGTGTAATGACCCAGGCACTCCCAGTCTTTATTCAAGCCTAATATAATGGTATTTAAATTTAAACTGTCTCTCTCCCCTTCTTCAGCGGAACATGGAGAGAGCTCCTACTCCAGTTGTCTGGAACTGCCAGTAAAGCAGGGGAGACCAGACTGGACATTCTCAATATGTTGAAGAGCAAACAAACAAATGACCTCTAAACCTTTGTTTAAAGACCCATTTCAGGCGCCCTTTTATACTTTATAGAGGACCAAAAATAAATTGGGTTTGGCCCCTTTTATTTTCATTCCCTTTGCTGGTCGCCTTTAAGTTCAGATCACTAGCTTTTGGTGAAGGAGGGACATACAAGCACAAATTGTTTGTTAGTTAGCCTAAAAAATCCAGGCAGTTTTTGGACTAGACATGGCTTATATAAAAACACAATGGAAATATCCTGTTGGACTTAATAGAAAATCCTGATCTTTCTGTAGGGTGTTTTTGGACCGTCCCTTAGAGCTGATCAGAGAATGATCTCCCTGCTATAGAATTTTATAGGACTGTTCAGGAAACCTATAGAAAAGATCTTGTTCACTTAAGTTCTGTAGTTTGTTGGAGTCATTTTTACATGCCCCTGTGGGTTTCATCCCAGTTCCAATGGCTGGGTTAAGCTAGACAAGTTCAGATTGGAAATGACACGTGTATTTTTAATGGCAAGAGTAATTAATTGTTGGAAGACTTGACCAAGGGGGATGGTGGATTCTCCATCACTGACAATTTTCAATCGAGGTTGGATATTTTTCTAAAAGATCTGCTCTAGGGATCATTTTGTGGCAGTTCTCTGGCCTGTGTTATGCAGGCAGTCAGACCAGATGATCACAATGGTCCCTTCTGGCCTTAGGATCTATGAAAAGTCCTATAGGCTGTTTCCCTAGGGCAGTGGTCTTCAAACGGGGGTGCGCGAGACCCCGGCGCTGCCGCCGATCCTTCCCGGGAGACTGCCGAAGTCACGGTCTATTTTTGGCACGCCGAAAGAAAGCGGAAGCTTTCTGTTCGGCGGACACACCCCAGGGGGCTGCGAGCGGAGGCGGGAGCACGAAAGCGGGCCGCGGCACCGAAAATTTGAAGAGCGCTGCCCTAGGGGAATCCTAGCCTGTGATACACAAATCCTACAGCATGATAGTCTCTCTCCTCTCAAGTCAATCGTCTCTTTCTCCGGCAGACTTGTTCTTCCCAGGTGCGTCCAAGCAATCGTTCATGGCCTTCCAGCCTGCTGTCAGCCACCCCAGCATCTACATAGACACCAACGGGCAGCCCTCCTCTTTGCCTGACGTGGAAGGTTCTGCCGTGCCCCGGCTCGCGGTCCAGAGCCCAGACCCTTCTGTGATCTGTGAATACAGCCGAGGCGAGGGGCAAAGCAGTTCAGGTAGGGGTGATGGGGAAGCTGCCGATAGCTGCAGCGAAGGCCGGGCTGACTGTCCGGGGCACAGACCTCTTTGATAGCCGAGGGCAGCGGTTGCTGGTGCCTGTTAAAGGGTCAGCCAGAGAATCCTGAGCATGGGTAAAATTATCACACTCACAATGACTTTTCTGTGACGCGCTGTCTCCTGCTGGTGCTGCGGTGGGGATGCTGTAGAAGGCCAAGGAGTGGTTACATGTGTTATTAAAAATGGTGAAATGATTGTGACTCTGAGAACCTGTGAAGTTACACCAGGACTGGAGCAGGGCCCCATAGTCAAATCTCAGACCTTCACGTACTCCTAGAGGAACTCTTTGCAAGGACGTGTCCCCATTGTCAGCTTTGAACAGGCTGGTGGTTAGCTTCAGGGCAAACACTTGTGCGTTCACAATGCTCAAACTATGGGTGACAATTCCAGTGCTTCTGCCCTCTAGTGTCCAGGTCTCCTAACACAAGAACAAGGAGACCGACAACGAAACAAAAAGGCAGCAAATTTCAAACTGATCTAAGACCATAAACATTTTTCCTACAGCACACAAGTAGCCTGTAGAACTCACTGCCACAGGATATTGTCAAGATCAACAATTTAGCAAGATTCCAAGAGAGAGTGAGCATTTATGTAGATGACCAAAATATCCAGCATTATCCAACTAAATCCTCAAAAAGAGATTGGAAGGGTTGTAACATCCTGATGGTTCAGGGCCCAAGACAGCCTCAAAGTATTGGGGTTTAGGAGGAGACTTCCACTGGGGAGGGGCAGATTATCCCATATCTGTTACCGCAGTCGTCTTATACCTGCCAGCGAAGTAACTGGTTCTGGCCACTGTCAGGAAAGGATCCTGGATGTTTGTGGTGGGTGGGTCTGAACAGCGCCGGATAAGCCCTGCCAGGGGTGTGTGTGTCTGCGACTGCTTTGAGTGATTTTTAGTAAAAATCCCAGGGGTGTGGGGAGGGGGGACAGATTGGGAATCTAACACATGGCGACAAAGGCAGGCGAGCTGATACTCACCTGCTAGCATCTCTTCCGTTTCAGCCGAATCGGGGCCGGAGCTGCGGACTCCAGAGATGTCAGCCATGTCCCCACCCCTGCGAAACGAGTCCCTCGTCTCCTACGCATCCATGTCGGAGGAAGAAGAGCGGGAAGGCCAGGAAGTAGATGGGGGCCCCGGCACAGCCATGGGCCTTCAGCCTGGCCCGGAGCCCCAGCTGTCGGCGGAGGAGAGCGCCAAGGCGTCCCGGCAGGCCATGCTCATCCGCCGATGCAATTCCCAGGGCTCCATGAGCTCCCTCCCGGAGGATCCGCTCAATCACGTGGACGCTCACGCAGACTGGGCCCACGAAGGGGTCTCCGACATCCCCTCCTTGGGCAGAGTGCTGGATGCCACCCAGCCGGAAGAGGAGGAGGGCAGCCAGGGCCCTGAGGTGGGCTCCTTGCCCAGGGGACTGATGGGGCCCGCCTGGGAGAAGCAGCAGGACGAGGAGCAGCAACAGCAGCCGGCGCGCTCCCCGCTGCACGGGGCGCTCACCGAGGAGTCCCTGCCCTCCTCCGCCTCGCCTCAGGAGGACCAGCCCCCCGCCCCGGTGCCCCCGCCGCGGGGTCTGGGCTGCTCTTGGCTGCGGGAGGGCCGGCGGGAGAGCTGGAGGACTAACATCCACCGCCTGCTGGACCTGGAGGAGCAGTGGGACCAGCTGTACCACCAGGAGCTGGCCATGTGGCAGGAGGAGCGGGCCACGCAGCGCGAGGAGCGGGCACGGGACAGGGAGCTGCAGTTCCGCCTGCTGGGCGTCCTGACGGACATCCGGGACGAGCTGCGCTACCTGCGGCAGGAGCGGGCCAGTGCCCGCCAGGCTCCCCCCCCCGAGGCGGGGCCCGAGGCCAGCGGGCTCCTTGACCAGCTGCCCAAAGTGGAAGTCGGCTTCCCCGGGCCGACCCTGGGCAGCCCCAGCTGGGGAGAGGGCGCCATGGCCAGCAGGAACCCTTATGGCAGCCGGGGGCGGGGCCGGCGCCGGGGCCGGCCGCGCGGCTCCGCCTCCAAACACAGACGCCTCTTCCTGACCAATAGCTAGGAGTGGCTGGGGGCTGTCAATCCCAGTGACGGACATGGTGTGTGGACAGCCCTCCCGGAGCCTGGGGGTGAGCGCAGGAGGTGGCACGCAGCGTGCGCCTGGACATGGAAGGGCAGGGGTGAGTGTGTGTGGGGGATGAGTGTGCGCTGGAGGAGTCTGTGCGGGGGGAGAGAGGGAAGCATTTGGGAACATGCCTGGTGTGCAAGAACTGCATGTGTGACTGCAGCTGTGGGGGTGAATGCACGTGCTAGTGAACTTGCAGCAGCAGATGTGCAAGCAATGCACGGGTGTGAGCATGTGGCACGTGTATGGGGGGGACTCTGCAGGGCTAGTGGGGAGTGTGTATGGCTGCAGTGGTGCGTGTCTGAGTGCAAGCAGGTGAGTATGTACTGCGTTGTGCATCTGCACGTGTGAATCCAGTGTGTGTGAGTGAGGCAGCCATGTGGCGGGGGTGTAAGAGTGTGAGCAGCCCTGGGAGCCTGTGATTGGTTGGCGGGGGCGTAAGAGGGGTGGTGTCTGTGGCACAAGCGTGAGCAAGTGTGCTTGTGAAGGTGGTGTCTGAGCAGTGGGAGGTGTTAGAGCACACAGCTGGAGGTCTGTGGCCACGTGGGAGTGCCAGCCGTGCTCAGGACAGCAAAGTGTGAGTGCAGGGCATGCTCTGTGTGTGTGTGTGTCAGAGGGGTGTGAGTGACTGGCTGTGATGGCACAGGCGTGTGTGACTGCCTGGCAGGGCACGCTGGGGGCACAGGGACAATCATGCAGCAGCGCACTTGTACGAGCAGGAGTGGCTAGGGGTGGGGGCTGAGTGCACGTGTGTGTGTAAGGAGTGTGAGCGCACGGGGAGGTGTGTCCGAGCAGCTGTGGGCGGGTGTGTGTCTGTTGTGCATTTAGGAGAGATGCTTGCATTGTGCGGGGGAGTGCAGAGGGGGTGTGCATGTGAGCCAGAAGGGGGGGGCGGCCCTTTTACGACGCCCCCCCCGCGGCGCGGGGGGGGGGTCGCTGATTGGCAGTGCTGCAGTCCTGCGTCTGGGAGGTGCGTGTACGTGTGCCCTGGGGCGTGTGCCTGCCCGTGCGCTAGGCTGAGTAGGGTTGCTACTTTCTGGGCGGGGAGGGGAATTAGGAATAGTCGCTGTCCTGCGAGAACATTTTATGCAAATCATTTAATGACCTAATTTGCATATAACCATAAACTTCTGTTTAAAAAAAAAAAAACCAAACCCAAGCCTGCGTGTGGACTCCGTGCTGGTTAAAGCCTTGGGGATGGGCACGGCAACCATTCTTGGTTAATATTTGGTGCCACTTTAGATGCCCCTCTTCTAGCTCTGAAATGCCGCTGTGCATTGGCAGCTTCTCCCTGCCGCGCCTTCCCCCACGGCTCCTGGGGCAGGCTGGTCGGTGGCGGGAGGACAGTGGGTAAGTGCAAGGCCCGTCCTGTGGCACGAGTGGCTACCCGGACACTGGCTTTCCTGAGCGGAGGACTGATGGGGGAGGTGGTGTGAATCCGGCCGAGGGCGAGACACTGGCGTGCCGGATCCTGCTCTGCCCACGCCAGTTCCCTTGCACAACGCCCAGAGCTCCCAAATCACTCCCACGCAGACAGAGGACTCCATCAACTCTTTCCAGGTGGGACCCCTCTTAACACCCACGTCGTGCCCTTAGCATTGGGGTCTCCCCAGCCAGCTGGCAAGCAGCGTCTCCTAGCACTGAATCCTGGAGCCAGACTGGCTGTAGGATGTAAATCGTTGGCCAGGAAGGGGGCAAATGGAGCCTTGGATGACCTGACTCTGCAGCAGAGAAGCATGGTTTGAGAACTCGCCCCTTCCGTGTTTGGTGCGACTCAGTCCCTGCCCCACTGGTGGCCAGCTGATCGGCCCTGCTGTACCGGGCAGCCTGGTTCCTGCCTGGTCCTTGTGGGGGCAGCATGGTAAGGGCTGGCTGCCAGAGCGGGTCCCGTGCTGCCCCATCATGGAGCAGGGGAGGGGCTGCCAGGCATCAGCTGGCACATTGGTGTTGTGTGTTGCCTGATGGCTTCCTTGCCTTTCCTCTCTGGTGCCAGGGGTGTGTTCTCCTCTTGCCGGCTGCGGCACCCCCCTGCGTGGACCAGCTGGGGTAGTGCCTGGGGTCTGGCCAGACTTGCCGCCCTCTTAGCTATATTGACCACTAGGGGGCTCATTGCTCTTCTGCCCCCCCCCCCCCCCCCCCCCCCCCCCCCGGCATCTGGCCTGCTTTGCCCGGCTCTGCTGTGTATTCACACCCAGACAGCACTTTGGTTTTCTGTGCTCCCTCCGCTCACTACCATCACCTGGTCACTGCTCACCAGGAACTGTGCCAGGCGGCACTCACTCCACGCTCTGCCCAGAATCGTGGTACCCACCGTGCTCAGGTCTGGGCTGGATTTTCCCGTCTGGAGATGAGACCCGATGGGCAGTTCCTCCTGGCAGAGTCACAGCAGAACGGGGCCCCCTTCCCCACCCCGAGTAGCATTCTCCAGGCCAGCCTGGAAAAGGGAATCCAGCTGCTTCCGTGGCCAAGTGGGGACGCCACAGAGCCATCCAGCCCAGAGTTAGCTCCTGCTGAGTGACCCTGGCCACGTTTCCTGAGAGGATTCATGCTCCAGGCGGGTTCCATTTATTCTAACATTTCCTGTGTCCAAGCCGGCCCTGCTGTGCGGTGCCCCCTCATCACACGGATCACCCCAACTCCGTGCAAATTGGGCTAGCGCCAGGGAGGTGAATGCAGGAGCTGGCTGTGTGCCTTTGAGCAAAACCTCGTTCCCTCCACATTGCGTCCAGGAGCCCGGAGTGGGCACAGTTCTCATGTTTACAGTGTTCGCACATGCCAACCGAGGAATGCTTTTCCCAGGTAAGAGGAAGGCAGCAGGATCTGATGCGGGGGTGGGACTGCACTGGGTGTATAACTCAGTGTGCTGCAGAGATAATTCATGCACCAGGGCCTGGGCTTGAGAGGAGGTGGACTTCGGTTTAATGGAAGATACCCAAGGGCAGTGGCTCTCAACCTTTCCAGACGACTGGACCTCTTGCACGAGTTGGATTTGTCTTGCGCACCCCCAAGTTTCAGCTCACTTAAACGACTTGCTTATAAAATCAGATATAAAAATACAGAAGTGTCAGCGCATGCTGCAGAATTGCCGGCGTTCTCATTTTCGCCATATTATAAAATAAATCAGCTGGAATATAAATATTGTTCTTACATTTCAGTGTATAGAGCAGGATAAATAAGTCATATAACATTTTAATTTGAATTGACTTTACTAGTGCTTTTTATGTAGCCTGCTGTAAAACTAGGCAAATCTCTAGATGAATTGAGGTCCCCCCTGGAGGACCTCTGCGGACCTCCAGCGGTACGTGTACCCCCTGGTTAAGAACCACTGCCTAAGGGTATGGTGCTCACACCTGATGTTCTCACCAGCCCCGGAGCAGCACGGGGGGCTGGAATTGCTGACTTCTCGGCGTCCCTTTGGCTCTACTCTGCTTTGATTACCCGAGCCCATGGAAGCGGGAGTCTCAGCTTTTGTCAGTGGGACCCTTTCTAGTCCATGGATCCACGGTGAAGAGCACTTCTTGTCCCTAGCTCAGCCTGTCTTCGCAGCGAGCAGGTTTGGCGGAAGCCGTTGGCAGCATTTTCCTCCCTAGATTTCCGCAGCCCGTTTCCCCAGTGTGACTGTGCCCTCGTGAGCGATTCCCACCAGAAGAGACATTTGCTGTTCCTCGCGCCCTGTGCTGGGGTGGAGCAAAGAGCCAGGCTGAAGAGCTGCTCCAACAGCACTGCTGGAAGCCAGACAGTTTTTGCCCCACTCCCAACATTCGCAGACTGTTTTATCGCCTCCGAGAAGTGTTAACAAACCAAGGAGAGGTGGTAAGATCCAGTGGGCAGAGCCCTGGGCTGGGTGGTAGAGGTGAAGCCTTGGTTCTATCCTTTGACTCTGCCACTGACTCTTTATGTGACCTTGAGAAAGGCCCCTTGCTGCTGGCTGCCTCAGTTTCCCCATCAGTAAAGCAGGGTTAACACTGCCCCGATGAAGGCCTTTGGGAGCTTCGGATGAAGGGCGCTGTAGGGGGCTGGGTACAAAATCAGCCCCTTGCTAACCTTTGTTCCTCTTCCCATTCCCTCAGTGCACCCTGGCTCTTGGGGGCTGAGCCGCCCAGTGCTACATGCTGTCCGAGAGGCCGTGGCTCTGTTGCTGTATGAACCCAGTGGTGACAGGCGCATTAGTTAGCCTCCCCTTGCGGAGGTAACTCGTCCTTCCCTGCCCTGAAATGCTCATAATCCCACTGGCTTCCTGACAGCCACATTGCATGGGCAGCTACTTGCTCCTTCGCTGCCTACCCAAGGTCCCTCTCCACGTTAATCCTTCCCAAGCCTGCCCTCCTCTTCCTGGGCCTGTGTTATCCTGCTGACGTATGAGCCTGCCTGCTCTATTCTGGGGTTGCACATACTGAGCAAATCTGCTTAAGGAGGGGAGGACGCAGGTGACTTTCCCCTCTATCAGCCGGCAGCTTTTCATGTGCTACCGAAGATCTAGGGTCCCTTGGCTCTGAGTTCCTCTCCCCTGGGCCTCCCAGAGAACCAGGCGTGAGCTCAGAATCCCCTGGGGCTGGGGGACTGGTCCTGCAACAAACCCAGGGCCACCTGGGACTTTACGGATTGCACGCTGCAGCCACCCAAACCATCACCCTGGCAGCCGGGACAGAACTCTGATCCTCCTCTGCTGACAGCCCAGGGCTAAAGGAGAATCTCCATATGGTGCCAGCAGCAGAGGGCTTATGACACTAGTTGATCTTGTCCAGTAGAGGTCAGTGCTGCACATACAGACTAGCCAGCCCCTACAATACTCATATAAGAACCATGGACAGGAGACAGGCTACTCATCCTGTTTGGCTGGCTGCCACCAGCCTGCAGGTGAAAGCTGTTTAGGGCCATGTAAGAATAACCAGTGCAGCCTTTAAATCCTGGTGGATTTCTAATGCTAATTAATGACAGATCCCTGTGAGTGCCTCCCAGCGACCAGCTCTTCCAAGGGCTGTAATTAAATAGCCCCAGCTAGACTGGGAAAAGGAGGCATGTCTGGCAAACCCATTAGCCTCCGTGTAATTAACACATTCTTAAACCCTATTTAGCACCAAGCGTAGACAAAAAGTGGGGTTTAAAATGTGTTAGCTGGGACTCAGAGGTTGGCTGGTACCAGTCTACGTGCTCTTAAACCCTACTGTGTGTCTACACTTGGTGCTATAAGATGGCTAAGGCTTGGTCTGTGCTACAAAATTAGGCTGCTGTAAGTCATCTTGCATCCACCCGATTGTGTGTGTGTCTACACTTGAGTTTGTCTCCCACTGATGTAAGCTTCTTGCAATGGAGACACAGTAACACCACTGCCGGGTGTTCCCTATGTCGACCCTAGCAGTCCTCCAGCAGCTGTCTCACACTGCCTGACACTGACCGCTCTGGTCACAGTTGTGAACTCTACTGCTCCGGGGTCATGGAGACCAGATGCCCCACCTCCCTCCACTTTAAAACCCTGCACATTTTTGAAATGCCTTTTCCCGATGGCCCAGCTTGGTGAATACACCTAGTAACTCTCCACTGTCGTGTGCAAGGGCCCAGCCAGCCGTGCTGACTACGCGCTCCAGGAGACAGGGGCCTTCCTGGGCCGGTGTGGAGAAGCTGCTGTGCAAGCCCAGCTCTGGACCAGCCCCAGAAAGGTGGACGTCTATGAGCAGGCTGCTGGGGGGATGCAGGAGAAGGGTCTGACAGGGACCGGCGGCTGGGCCCTGTGAAAGCAAAGGAGCTGGGGCAGGCGTGTGGGAAGGCCAGAGGGTCCAACAATCAAGACACAGACCTGCCCCTTTTCCAAAGAGCTGCATGTCTTAAAGTGGCAGAGACCCCCACCTTGCACACGCCCATGGGTACCTCGGAGCAGCCCAAGCCACAGGCCCCTGCTGGGAGCATTAAAGAGGAGGAGGAGGAGGAGGAGGGGGAGGATGGGGGACAGGTGACTGGCAGAGCCAGCTGTGCCACAAGCCAAAACCTGTTTGAGATGCCACCGCAGCCCAGTCCGTCCCAGCAGCTGAGCACGGGTGGACCCGACGCAGGGGAAGGAACCGCGGGTGAGTGTGTAAATGTATTTCCCATCACAGTGACGGGCCAATGGCACCTCCAGCTTCACAGGACACAGCTGTCGACTGTTAATTCATTTACTCGTCCAGAAGCGGCAGCCTTGTTATCTGCACTTAGTTCCCCTGTAGAGTTAGGCAGGGGGCGGGGCAGGGGAAGCCCATGGACCTGTTTGTTTATGTGCTCCTGGGATCCTCCTGGGAGACCTGGTGCAGTGTCCATGGAGGTGCTCTGTGATCCTGTCCCAAAGGCGTCTCGGGATGGGTGCCTTGTTTCTTCCTCCCCAGTAGGGCACTTTCCCACCATCCCAGTCAGCGATAACTTCGGGAGGCACCTCTGCAGGGTGCATAGGCTAGCAGCGTACGGGCCCAGGAGGCTTAGAATCCTAGAGTCTCAGGGTTGGAAGGGACCTCAGGAGGTTCTAGTCCAACCCCCTGCTCAAAGCAGGACCAACCCCAACTAAATCATCCCAGCCAGGGCTTTGTCAAGCCGGGCCTTAGAAACCTCTAAGGTTGGAGAGTTCACCATCTCCCTAGGTAACCCATTCCAGTGCTTCACTGCCCTCCTAGTGAAATAGTGTGTCCTAATATCCAACCTAAACCTTCCCCACTGCAACTTGAGACCATTTCTCCTTGTTCTGTCATCTGGTACCACTGAGAATCAGAAGAGATCCATCCTCTTTGGGACCTTCTCTTCAGGTAGTTGAAAGCAACTATCAAATCTCCTCTCAATCTTCTCTTCTGCAGACACAACAAGCCCAGTTCCCTCAGCCTCTCCTTGCACGTCATATGCCCCAGTCCCTTGATCATTTTTGTTGCCCTGGTCTGGACTTCCCCCAGTTTGTCTACATCCTTTCTGTAGTGGGGGCCCCAAAACTGGATGTTGAGCCCAATGATCTAGCCATCTTTCTATCCACCTTTATAGTCCATTCATCCAGCCCACACTACTTCAACTTGCTGGCAAGAATACTGTGGAAGCTTAAATTAATTTACAAACTGGACATCACCAAATTAGGCCTGAATAAAGACTGGGAGTGGTTCGGGTCATTACAAAACCCAAACCTATTTTCCCCCTACTGTAACTCTCATCTTCTTGTCAACTGGTTGAAATGGGCCACTCTCATTTCCACTACAAAAGTTATTTTTCTTCCCTTGGTATCCTACTGTTAATTGAATTGTCTTGTTAGACTGAGCTCACACTTAATAAGGCAACACCCATCTTTTCATGTATTTATCCCTGCTCCTGTATTTTCCACTCCATGCATCTGATGAAGTGGGTTCTAGCCCACGAAAGTTTATGCCCAAATTAATGTGTTAGTCTCTAAGGTGCCACAAGGACTCTCCTTGTTTTTGCTAAAGCTTGATCACCGTGCCGCAGTTAAATGGAGTGGCCACACGGTGGCACCAAAGCCAAAGAAAGCAGCCGTACTGTACCCCACAGGCACTGACCCCAAGAACCATCTGCAGATTGTTTCATTGGTGTCCAAGACAGCCAAGCGAAAGACATGATCTCACTTGGCAGTGTCAATGCTGAACTCTGACAGTCTGTTGCTCTAGGGTGACCAGATGTCCCAATTTTCTAGGGACCGTCCTGATTTCTGGGTCTTTTTCTTATATAGGCTCCTATTACCCTCCACCCCGTCCCGATTTTTCATACTTGCTGTCTGGTCACCCTAGTTACTGCCTCTCACATTATAATGAGCTATGCATGAGTGGGATTGCTTTTGTGTACCTGTGGAATGACCCATGCTGTGTGAGCAGACACACTGTGAGCTCAGTGCCTGCTGCTCATAATACTTTACCCAGCTCTACACATAAAAGTTATAAGAATCTGAACAATTAAAAACTGGGGGTATCTCAGAAAGCCTGGGCCAAGTGACCCAATTTGCCCCACTCACTCTAGCCTGGGCGTCCTGCTGATATACCAGTTGTAGTTAGATGAGGCCCTGAAACATAAACCTTTGGATCAGAGGTCCAGTATGAGGCCTAAGGCCTGAACTAAAGTAATGATCAAGACTTTGTTAATATAAAGCAAAGTTAAGCTGTGAGCCAGAGGCAGGCCCTGCTCAGAGTCTGGCAAGGAAAGGGCTGATGTTGCAAAAACACATGTACCTAAAAGGTACTGGGCACTAGAGATATAAACATGTGCCAGAATGGTACCAAGAACACTCTGATACTAGCACATTCCACACAGATAACAAGGAACAGGCTGACCTGTCCCAAAGACGGGGGCAAAAGGAAGATGGATGGGGATGTTTTACTCAAACCAACATGTACAAGCTGAGAAGCGGCACCTTACTACGTAGAGGGGCTGCACCTCAATATGTCAGGAGTGATGTGTAACTTGCTTATACCTGTGTATAAGAACGCACCCCTGAGGAGTTGTCTTTGTCTGGGCTAGGGGGTGGGCCAGGGACCTTCGTACCTTATCGGAGTCTGTGGTCCTTGGGGGGTTCTCCTGGGATCTGCTGTGCCAGCGATCTGTGCAGAGCCGGGGCAGAACACAGAGGAAACACACATGCAGCTGACTGTTATCATCATTGGACAGAGCAGAGCACCACACCAGTAGCTACTGACAACACTGGTGACCCCGACCGCCGATCTGGTGAGTAAGCGAGCTGTCCGCTGTAGGAATCGCGATCTGACATGACAGAAAACCACGAGCTAGGGAACCCCCTTATCCCCTCCCTTCAAATCCCCATGGAGTCTGGTAACTCCTGGACCTGCTGGATTTCCAGGAAAGGGGGGTCCATATGAATTAAAGAAAGAAAGTGGGGAAACATGGACTGGCAGATGCAAAGCAATGGTAGAAACAGAAGCTCAAAAAATAATAACAAAAGCAAAAAAGCTAAGATTTTGCAATTAACATCCATGGCTGTAAGATGGCTTAAACAGCACGCCGCCATACTGGCCGAGCAAGTCATGGAGAAAACCGGGGAAGTAGAAGAGGTAACTAAAGCCTTGGAGAAAGCAACCCAGGCAGTCAAGCACTGGGAAGCCCAAGCTCTTTTAACAGGGCAGCAGGTTGTCTAGACGCAAGATCTGCTCAAACAGGATAAAACAGGAAAACAAACAATTGGAGACAGCTGTGGAAAACCTGCAGAAGGAAAAGGTATCGTCCCCTGTTACTCGACAGACTTCGAGGGCATTGACAGTCCCTGGAGGATGGGGCAGAAATGGGTTCGCTACATGAAAAGATGGAACATGGGACAGCTAGAATGGATGCTGCATTGGGGACATGTGGAAGGAATGACCCAGCTGGATCATCCTCTCTTGACCCATGGGCACTGCAGCCGCCACCTTATGCTGAGAACCAGGTTTTGGACAAACCTCCCCAAAACCCAGATCAATTCCTGTTCAAATGGGAGAGAAAGCCCTATAGCGGATCCTGACCCTGACAGCCCGGTACACCCCACGTTACCCTTGATGCTGCCCCACAGCCTGGTGTTCCGCCTCTGGTGAGGTTATGGAAACAGCAACAAAACAATTAAAGGACGCTTTGCCCTGGGCCCTGGCTGCTTTAGTTATGCAGAAAGGGAAATGGAGGCACCCGAGGGCTGTACAGATACACGTCACCCGCCTCCAGCGAGTGGCTTGACAGCCAGGCTCGACGCTTTAAAAATGAATGAACTAACGGCGTTAGCTGAAGCTGTCTCCCTCCTCCTCTGCTGCCTTCCGAGAATTGTAACAAATTTTTGGCCAGGCTACATAAAGGCTTGCAGGTGTTCAAGGCAGTGGGAATTGATGTGTTACAGGAACCAACACTAGTACAACCCCTGGTGGGACCACGGGACTGTCAGACCTCAGACGTTACACAAATGGTTCAACGTGTGGCTCGAAAGCCTTTTAAGTTATCCAGTGGATTAGCTGCACTTAAAGGAATTACGGGAATGCCAGGAGAGGCGCTGGTTAAACTGGCTGACAGGAGACAAAGGTATGTTAGGTTAACAGCCAGGGCTACTGATCTGGAGGATTTGAAGCAACTTGTTTTGGAGGTGCTGCCTCCGGGGTGATCGACTGGATGAATGTTGGGTGTGAGAATGGAGGCAGAGAGATACCTTGGGATGAATGGATTGGAAAAGTGGAGACTGCAGTTAAACAGCAGGAAGGAACTCTGGTCAATGAGCTGCGAACACAGGACAGTGGAAAACAGCGGGTCCTGGATACTCTCCATGTGGTCGTGGCCAGGGTTGGAGAGGTCGCGGACTATGAACAGAGGTAGAGGAATTAATAAATAGAGAGAGTGACTGAGTGTCGCCTGAAATGTTGAAACAGGAGACTCTAGATCTTAAAGGAGAGATTGAGAAGCTGCCGGTGCAGCTTCAGGCATGTATGACTGGCCAGGAGTCTCAGGAGGAGGAAGAAAAGTCAGCGATGAAGATGACCAAGGCTATTGTCTTGGTGTCTGGATTGAATGATCCGATTGCTAGTAATTCAGTAGCATAGGCCGGCCCTCCCTGCAATGCGGACTGCATCTTCCAGCAACCCATGACAAGAGATGTCTGGGGGCCCCCCCACCTAAGCAGGTGCGTCAGGGATGGGCTTGCAGGTTTTCTATTGGACGTGGGGGCTGGGATTCGTTCCTATAGTAAAAGATGCATTTCATGTAAGGGCTCCTCTTAGTGCTGAGGTCTCAGGGCACCAGGGAGCTGAGGCAGGAAATAGACGTGTTGCCAAATCACGGACAGGCCCACAACTAGAGGCCTCTGCACAGTAGTGAATTGCACCCTGTGGAGGTGGGGTTGAAAGATGAGCTCAGGAGACCAGGGCAAATCCCTGGTCTCATCCCTGGTTAGTGTCCACGCTGGCGAGATGGGATCCAGCATTTAGGTCTCATCTGAGCGATTTCCACCCACTCAGAGGTGCCCCAAGCTGCCGGCTCAGTGCTGGCTCCCCGGCCCGCTCCGGCAGAGGGGCGAGTGGGACAGGACTGGCTATTTCTGCGGCTCCCCTCCAGGGTAATGGGATGTGAGGGGACTGAGCTCCCCATCCTATCCGGTGCCTGGCTCTCAACCCAGGCCCTGCTGGGAGTTGTCATTGATCCCCTCTCCCCGTAGGAAGCCCGGGAGGGTCTGTGCTGGGGACTGTGGCTGGCCCTAGCAGGCATCCCACAGCAGGGCCTGGGCAGAAGAACTACATCTCCCAGCGTCCCCCTCTAGCAGCAGCCCACGCAGCCCCTTCCTCCAAGGCTCTTACAAAGGGAGCCGGCTCTGATGGAGGGAGATGCCCCTCGGATTTGAGGACCATCTCGGCAGTAGCGGGGTTTGATCAGCCAAAGCAGCGACCCTCTGGAGCCCTGCTTGTTCCTCTCACTGGCTCTGAGGGTCACCCCTTCCCTGTGTCCCCTGCCCTTGCTATGAGCGGTGACAGCTCATCTTCCCCAGCCCTGTATCCATCAGCTTGTGGAGCGGGGCAGGGGGCAGCCTGCTCCAGCTGACCAGGAACTCGCTTTTGCAGGCGCATGAAAACGTGAGCGATGGATCCCTGGGAGGTGGAGAGATCTGGGTGAAGGCTGCTGACCGGCTCCTGGCCCCGGACACCTCGCCGGCATGTCTGAAGGGCTCTCTCGCGAGGTAAGGGTTGGGTGTGCGGTAGTTGGACAGGATCAGTGCCCAGGGTTCCCTGTGGCCGTTCCCAGCCACCTGAACCGGACACCCCAAACTCACCCAGGCCTCGCCCCTCTTAGAGGAGAACAGTCCCCAAGTCACCAATATGTTTCTCATGGTCCCATCCCCCCTCCCGTCTCTCCTAGTCCAACGGAGCGAAAAGCCGTGCCCCATCTGCCTCTTTTGGCAGCTGTCAGAGCCTGGCTGGTGCCAGTCGGTCGTGGCCCCAGCACATCACAGACCAGGGCTGCTCCGCCCTGACAGGGGGAAATGAAGCAATGTCTCTGACAAGTCAGGAAGCACCTGATTTGAAAGTGACTGGAGCCAGGGCTCTGGGAGTTGTGCCTGGTGTTCCCTGGTGTTTATTTCCATGTGGGGTGTGGGAATCGAGAGCTGGCCGCGTGCGCAAGAGCCATTCCTCTGAATCCCCCAGCATTGCAAGGGTTAAACACACACCCACACCCCTGGGACCTCTCTCTCTCTCTCTCTCACACACACACACACACACACACACACACACACCCCCATAGGTGGGCAGCCGCAGCTGCCTGTCCACACCCCCACACACACCCCCACACCCACACACACCCCCACACACACACCCTTAGGTGGGCAGCCACAGCTGCCTGTCCACTGGCTGTGAACATTCATCCCTGCCCTTCTCTCTGTATTGCTCACTTGCCGTGGAACGACAGGTCTGCGCATGGCTCTGCAGGTCCACCCCCTTCCGCTCCCCTTTCCTTCCAGGCTGGTACAAACAGCTTCCC
>ML677391.1:5769845-5800889 GCA_007922305.1 Dermatemys mawii | reverse complement strand
GGGGGCAGGGTGTCGGTGATGCGGCCCTCGGGTCAATGCACGCGTCCTCATGTGGCCCTGCTGGTCATTTGAGTTGAGACCCCTCGTCTAGACAGAGGCTCTGCTCTGCACCCGCTCCCCAGTGCTCTTCACTTTCAGCGTGAGAGGCGACGGGGGGGCAGAAGGGGCTGACTTGGCTTCCATAGCGGCAAACCCCACTTTTCACAGGGCAAAAGTGGGACACGGGCAGGAGCCCCGCCTCCCTTCGTGGCCCCGCCCCTGCTCCTGCTTTTCCTCTCTAGGCCCTGCCCCCTACTCCTCCTCTTCCTCCCCGCCAGGTGACCAGTTGTCCCGATTTTATAGGGGCAGTCCCGATTTTTGGGGCTTTTTCTTATATAGGTTCCTATTTCGCGGAACCCCCGTCCCAATTTTTCACACTTTCTGTCTGGTCACCTTACAGGCCCTGCTCTCTGGCCTGGAGAGAAGCCAGAACTGGGCAGTGATAAGAGCCACCCAGAGGGGCTCCAGGGAGCCTCAGACCCTGCACCTACCCTGGGTGGGGGGCCTGAAAGGAGCCCTGGCCTGTGTCCCCGCCCTCGGGGTGGGCTGTCGGAACCTGCCTTTGAGCCATTGCTGTGGCAGCTAAAGGAGCAGCCGGACTAACCACGAACCGTTCTCTCATTCACCCGTGTGACGGCGTGCGGGGCGGGGGGTCCCATGGGCCTCTCAGCGGCGCTTCTCGGCTGGCCTGGTGCAACGGCTCACTTGCCCCTCGCACAGACACGGAGCCTGACCCCTCTCCCTCACAGCACAGAGCCGGGGGGATAAACCAGGTGGAAGGAAGAGGGGCTTGTCCTGAGACCTGCCAGGCGGTTTGGGAGAGCCCCCGTTCTTTGGGATAGTTCAGAGTAGACTGGGCAGAGGGAAATATCTCTGGACAAATGCAGCACTCCCGACTCCTCATTCAGTCCTGATCAGATCAGAGGCTCACGGACTCGAGGAACCGGAGTAACTGCTGAGTAAGACTCAGGTTCAGCCTGTTCTCGGTAGGCTCCCCAAGGCCCTGCCCCTGCTCACTCCTCTCCCCCCACCCCCCCGCTACCCATCGCGCGCCCATAGGGCTGGTAAAAAGGCCCCCCCACTTTGAAATGTGGGGGGGCCATGGTCCCCTGCCCCCCCCCCCCCATTCTGATGCCCCGTCCTGCCATCCTGGCCAAATTCCAGCGCTGATCATTTTGTCCTGCCTCCCTGAATCCCCTCTGCGGCTTCAGCAGGAGCCAGAGTCCTCTTACTCCATGCCCCAGCCACAGGTCTGGGCTGTGGAGGTGAAATGCCCCAGGACACTGCCTTACTCAGTTATCTGTATAGCAAGTGGGAAAGGATCCCGGAGGGTTCACTGCTCCAGGAGCCACCGGACTGAACTAGAGGGAAACTGGACAAAAAAAAAATCCAGAAACTGGCAACATCTGAGATTTTACAACATGATTTCAGTGTGAGTCACAGAGCTGTTCACAGCGTCCCACTGCCCTGTCCCTCTTCTCCCCCTGTCTGGGCCGAGCACCCCTCGTGCCGGCTGTTGCTAGCACTGTACAGTCGTTCATAGCGCCTGGAAGCCACAGCTGAAAGAGACTGACCCTCCCCCAAAGCACACAGTCTCATCGACACCACAGGCAATGGGTGAAAGGGGAAACAGGCACGGCGAGGGGAAGGGACTTGCACAAATCACCCAGCAAGTCAGCTGTAATATAGATGATCATACCAAACCTGCGCTGGTTGCTGTTTCAGGTCCCGGTGACGTTTGACGACGTTGCCATCTATTTCTCTGAGGCGGAGTGGGAGATTTTGGCAGAATGGCAGAGGGAGCTTTACAAGGAAGTGATGAAGGAGAACCTGGAGACGGTGCTTTCTCTAGGTAAGGGATTAACCTGCCTTCTCTGTACCCAGTTCCTCCCTCTGCATTACTTTGGGCAGGATTCTCTAGTGTTTTGTGTTACAAAGTAATGAACTGGCAGAGGTGCACACTGCCCTCTAGTGGATGGGACTGGAACTGGCCAACTGTGTGGCCTAAACCCTATACTGCTAACAACTACATGAGATTGTCCTTTAGCTCAGGTAGTAGAATATTGTGATTTCGGAGCAGGGGGAGCCATGTCATAGCACCACCCCCCACCCCCAATTCCAGCTGGCTGTGACAAGCAAACTAGTTGGAATAGTGAAGTCCCAAATGGCCCTGGGTCTGTTACAATGCAGGTGTAGAATTATACACACGCCCTCTCACAGTCCTCCCTGGGACATTTAAAAATGTATCTATAGCGTTACAAAATGTCCCCCAATGAAACTCCCACTGCGGGGCATACGTGGTTAGACTGAGTGGAAGAAAGGTGCCAGCGTTACCAACTCATGTGATATGATCATGTGTCTTGTGATATTTGCGGTTCTTCTTAAAGCCCCAACTCCTGGAATCAGGTGATTACATGAAAGTCCCATCTTCCCTTAAAAGAAAAAGTAAGTTTCTAGCCCTCTTGGTTCCGGAGCAAAGCGCTGCGGAGTTTCTCAGAGACTCCTCACTCTGAATCCTAAAGCTTGTCGTCGTCTTTCTTGGGAAGGATTCCAGATCCCTGGACCGGGCGTCGTGTCCCTGGTGGAGCGAGGGGGAGAGGCCTGTGGCCAGTATCCCAGGGACCTTGCACCTGAGACCCACTTTGGGGGTGAGTGTGGGGCTCACAAGGTTCTGTGGGCAAATCTGACGTGAGGCCCTGTCTTGTCTGCTAAAGGTTTGGCCCAGGGGTGGCCAAACTGCTGCATGCAGCTGTTTCACCATTCCCACGCCCCCCCTCAGCTGCTCCCACTCACGGCCTACCACACTGGGGCCAGGACAGCGCCCCCTGCAGGGCTGCACAGCGAGGGGCGGGGGCTGGGCGAGTCAGTGGCCTAATGCTGTATTTGAACCTTTCAGGAGACAGCCTCCTAGGCCCTGACCAAGAACCAGGCACCATTGATCGGGTTGCAGAACTGCCGCGGCAGCCTAGAGAAGTCCCCTCTCTCCCCAGCTGTGATACACGTGTCCAGTGGGGCAGGAGCCCCTGCAGTGAGTTTGGACCACGGGCACAGCCTGGCTACCAGCTGGGAAAGGCTCCGGCGTTACTGGGCCGATGGGGAGCTGGCTCTGGGGCAGTGCACCGTAGGCACGAAGACACTTCTGGGCTGCAGCCGAGCCTCCAGCAGAGCCAGGCGGAGGAGCAGCCGGGCCGGCGCCCCAGAAGCCAGGGCAGCGTGGCCGAGCGGGAGGCGAGACCGTTGCAGTGCCTGCCCTGCGTGAAGAGCTTCGCCACACGGCCCGGGCTCCCCGAGCACCTGTGGACACACTCGGGCGACCAGCCCTTCGAGTGCCCGGACTGCGGCAAGCCCTTGGTCTTCATGGCACTCTGCCGCAACCACACGGGCGAGCGCCCCTTCCCAGGCCCGGCCTGTGAGAAGCACTTCAGCCACCGCTCCCACTTGACGGTGCACCAGGTATCCATGGGGGCGAGCGCCCCTCCCCCTGCGCCGACTGCCCCAAGAGTTTCATCAGCAGCCTGCCTGTGCCTTGCCAAGCCCCAGGGAGAGCACCTAGGAGGGAAGCAGCTGACGTGGTCGGTGCCTGCTTCTGTTCAGCCATCCCTCCGTCCCTCTGGAAGCCCCAACCCCCAGCCAAGCACCGGACCTAACCCCGCACCCAGAGCCCAGCTCAGAACCATGGAACACCAGGGACAGCCACACGGTGGATGCTTTAATGACAGCTGGGAGCTTCCCCCGTGGCCATTGTTACCCTGCAAGGGACCGCTGCAGTGATGGGGAGGGTCTGTCTCTTGCCCAGACTCACAGGGAAATCCCTAGTTAACCCTGCCAGGCTGTTCTCAGCTCAGCCGCTTAGCAGCCTGGGTAGGCGGCAGCGTGCGTACGGGGTGGGGGTCTCCATCACAGCGCTGTGTGCACCCAGCTGAGCCTCTCTGTGACCTGGTGTTAGCACACACGGGGTGCTGTCCCCCTGCTCTCATTATTCCTTTGTATGGCAGAATCATCTAGTCCTAGGCCAGGTGCTAGGCGCTGTACAACACAGAACAGAAAGGCCATCCCTGCCCCGAGGAGCCTACGTCTAAGAGAAGAGAGACCAGACAGTTACAGACAGACAGGTGGGGGAGCACATTGAAACAAGGACACAGTACGGGTCAGCAGGGTGAGCCGTGAGCTCGGCACCCACTCCCCAAACGGTGTCCAGTTTCCTATAGCGTTTCCCTCTCCCAAAGGACCTTCCATCTGTCTAAGCCAGGGGTGGGCAAACTACGGCCCATGGGCCACATGTGGCCCGTCGGCTATTTTCATCCGGCCCATGAGCTCGGGCCAGGGGCGTGGGGCCAGAGGCCCCATGCTCCCAGCCCAAGGGCCAGGCTGGCGTGCTGCTCCCAGGCTGGGCTCACCCCACACTCTCTGGCCTGGGGCCGGGTCAAGGAGCACCCGGCTGAGTAAGATAAGCAAGGGTGGGGGGGTTAGGTGGTGAGGTCCCGGGGGGGGGTGGTTAGGGTGGGGGATCTTGGGAGGGGGTAGTCAGGGAACAAAGCAGGGGGGCTTAGATGTGGGGTGTGGTCCCGGGGGGTGGTGGTTAGGGTCGGGGGATCTCGGGAAGGGGCAGTCAGAGAACAAAGAACAGGGGGGCTTAGATAGGGGTGGGGTTCTGGGGCAGCAGTTAGAGGGTGGGGGGTCTCCAGAGGGGGTGATTAGGGGACAATGAGTGTGTGTGTGGGGGGGTTTGGATGGGTCAAGGGTTCTGAGGGGGGCAGTCATGGGGCAGGAAGTGGGTGGGGGTTGGATAAGGGGCGGGGTCAGGCTGTTTGGGAAGGCACAGCCTTCCCTACCCGGCCCTCCGCACAATTTTTAAACCCAATGTGGCCCTCGGGCCAAAAAGTTTCCCACCCCTGGTCTAAGCCCTTTACTGCCTCTGCTGCAACAAGCCATGCACACAGGCATCCCTAACGCCTCTCTCTCTCTCTCTCTCTCCTCCTTGCACTTCGACAGCCCCCAGCGCTGCAAACCCCACCCAAGAAAGGGCTCAGTCATCATTGAGCTGCACTGAGCTCCGCTCCTGAGGCTCTGCCTTGCGCTTGGCCTGAGCGAGCAAACAGTAGCTGCTCTTTCTCCTGGGCATGTGTAGTTGAGTCCTGTTGCTCGCTGTGGGGGTGCTCTGCAGATGCAGTATGTCCCCCAGCGGGGCTCTCTGCGCGGGCCCCACAGCGCTTGTTTCACAGCCACTCTTCTGGCACCCTGCACTACTATTGTTTTTGCTCCCCTCGCAACAAGCTACCTCAACTCGCTCAACTACCTCAGCCCCCCTTCCCTTCCCAGCCTCCTGCATCTCACCTTGCACACGTTCCTCTCTGGGGTGTCTTCTCTTAGCAGACGTGGGGCCAGATGGCTGCTCCCAAACACAGCATCAGTCCTTACCAATGGGGGCCAGCCAGACCCAGGACAATACACAGCCACTGGGTGCTCTTATGGGGCCACCTGTACAGGCCGTGCTTGGTTCGGCCAGTTCATCTCCCCTACCCCTGCTAGGCAAGCAGGCTAATCACCCTCCTCCTGTTCTCACAAGGCTGCTTGATGAGAGCCCCTGGTTGGCTTGCAGAGTGGTAGGGATTTGGCCCACCCCTGCCGTAGGAGGCTAGCAGAGGGTTCAGATGTTTTCACTCACTCTTAGGACACTGAGGATGCCAAGATGGCTCTTGGCTCCCAGCTATATGAACCTGCAATATCCAGATGCAGTTGCCATTGGTGTGGAAAATTACTTGACCAGAGAAACTTTGACTAGAGAAATGTGAGCAAAGAAAATACTACTGTACTTTTGACCTCACCCACTCTTGACCTTACCATCTTAATTTATAGAGATAGCAGTTACTGAACTTCCTTTGTCCTGTTTCACAGCTGTGGTGTCTTATCTCCCAGACCTTGTTTATAGTCTCGTAAGAATTTTAGAATTTTTGAGCTAGCCTTGATGTAATATGTAATCAATGACCAATAGAAGTGTCTGTCTTTGTTATACTAAAAGGTATAAAGCCCCACGTACTGCAGTACAGGGGCATTCCCTTCTTGTTTTTGCTTGACTGGAAACCTGCTATAGCAGAAATAAAGATCACCCTACTGGGGTGCCTTTGTCTTTTACTTCAGTCTAGTTCGATTTATTCCCACCTGGGAACGGGCCTGGAAACCCCGAGGAGGGGGGTTTCCCACCACATCATCACCCGTTTTACTGGGATCCACCTCGATTTAGAACCCAAAAGTCAGTGCCAGAAGGACCTAGTTAACTCACATCATGTTTAGCCCTAAGGGACAATACAAAGCTGTTCCCTGGGCCATATTCTCCATGCCTTTGCCAGGCCAGTCTTCAGTGATTTCAGAGACAGGGATTTCAGAGACAGGATTTCAGAGACACTGCTTCTCTGCAGCAACCCCATGCTCTGGGGCTCCCTAAACCTCTGGCTGCCACAAACTGGGACTAGATAACAGGGGCTGGATCACTCAAAATTGCCCTGTTCGCTTCACTCCCTCTGAAAGCCCCTGTCCCCTGTCACAAGACAGGACACTGTACTGGATGGACCTTTGGTCTGACCCAGTAGGGCTATTCTTATGTTCTTAGCCTAGTCCCCAGTGTAACTAAAGTTCGTGGTAAGACGCTTGTGTCCCTGGAGCGTTGAAAAGCGTGCGGAGGCAGGAATGAGCCCCGAGTTTCTATGCAGACCTGGTCCTGCAGCCTCTGCAGAGTCAAAGACCAGCACAGGACGGATTCCCTCATCACGCTGCTTTTCAGGTTTTGCTATGTTCTTGCCGTTTTCATGGTCCAGTCGTCCTGTAACGTGGGGAGAGACACGGCCCAGGGATTAGGCCATTAGAAACTGCTGAGTTTGAACGCTGGCTCTGACCGTGCTACCTGGGGCAAGTCACTTAACCCCTCTGTCCCTCCACATCCTCCTCTGTCAAATGGAGGTGAGGCTATTAACCCTGGGGGAGAGATGTCGTATAGAGGCATTAGTGTTTGTACAGTGTTACCGTGCTTGGCTCAGTGCTATGGGGACAGGGCGGGCCAATGCCACTGAAATCCACAGTCTCTGTCCAGATATCATTTGGCCCTGAATCACTGAGGTTTTAGGAAACAGAGGGAAGCTTTAGTGAAATTAACCATGGGGATGGTGTTTCAAAACATGACATTTTTTTGAATACCAAGGAGTCCACACTGCATTTAGAGGCAGAAAATTCAAAATATTAATTATTATGAATCATTAATACTAATAACAACAGATACAATGATGCTTGTTACCTGGCTGTTTGAGGGGTGCAAGGTAGGAGTAGTGCTTTACTTGGCTCCACACACGTTGTTTCTGGTACTAGACTGTTTGCCAACATTTCTGTGAGCACAGACTCATCTCTAGGGCTGACTCTAATGCCGCCTCTGGCAAGGGGCTGAAGTGAGGTGATGGAGCCTTTAGGCCTGCCCTGCTAGTTACTTGCTTTCCTAACTTTAAGGCAGACGCCTGGGGCCAGCACCTGATCTCAGTTGTGGCAATATACATCTTCAGTGACTTCTCCTAAGCCATCAGTCAGAACCTGAGGTCAGAAATGCCCCTCGGTCCTTTTTAAACATGTAACTACTGGGTGGCATTTCCTTCTCGTGGTATGGTACAGTGTGTGTGTCAGTCCAGGCTGAACTCTTGGGCTCTGTTTTTGAGTGTGATAATGGCCCTGAATGTCTGGTGGTAATTATCTAGTACCCTGAAAGCTTTTTGGCAGCTGTACTAGTTTCTCTTAAGGCAGGTCCCCTTGATCCTCCCTCAAAACAGAGATGGGAACAGAACTGCAAATGAACCTGCTGCAGCCCAGAATTCAAATCCATACCATTTGCATAATGGAAAATTGCTTTCTCCCAGACCCCCTGCCTTTCCATTAGCTGTTTAATCATCTTCTCCTCTTAAGCCCCTCCACTACAACTGAATTGAGTGGCAGCCATTTTGCTTTGTCACACCAGCAGTGAACATATGACATTACAGCAAGCATGTGAACATTCAAAATGGCTGCTGAGGAGGCCTGCTCCTTCAATTGGGGGGCTTTCCCCAAATCTTTGGCCATTCCCAGCCCAAGCACTGTTTGTAGAGAGAAGATCTTGCTGCTTACAAAGCCAAGGGAAGGCTGGGCGAAGTGGGGAAAGGTCATAGCTTTTGCTCTCTGGGTTTAAAACTGGGTGTAAATAAATAACGTACAAACTCAAGTCAGGAATAAGGGTGATCTGGTATTTGTGTATCTTGGGAGGTTCTTCAGTTTTTGAACAATTGTGTGTTGAGAAATGTATTGAATTGTATTTTAAATACATCTGTGTGTATCTAATGTCACCTAATTTCAAATATTAAATTTCAGTGAATAATCAAACGGTTGTGTGTGTTGGTCATTGATGTCAATGAATTTCACTGTAAATATATCCTGAAACTGGCCAGATGCTGCTTTAAAAGTGACTTTTTCCTTCCAGTGCCTCTGCCTGGGTTTCTTTTTAATGTTCCAGTGGAGTATGAGTAATGCAGGAACCATAAGTAATCGTGTGTGAATGTCAGGCAAGGGCTCATTACGATTTCTTTTGTGCATGTGATAAAGGCAAATGCTTTAAATAAAAACCAAACCAAGCCTATTTTTGTCAAACTCTACTTTCAATGAAATCACGTTTAGCAGTAGGACCCTCTTGTTCTTTTGTGTTAGCTGTTATGGATATAAAATGAATGTTTAAAAGGCGCAGTGTGCTTGCACTTTATTTACAGATGGAGTTATTTACAGAAATATGAATGAATAAAGGAAACTGTTTGTTTTAAAAGCACAATGCGTAATTCAGCTGTGGAACTCATTAGCCCAAGATATCACAGAGGCTAAGAATCAAACCAGAGCTGAATATTAGCAAACATCCACAATTATCTAAAGGCAGATTTTTTTATGAGTGATAAAATATTGTGCTTCATGCATCCAATGAAGTGGGTATTAGCCCACGAAAGCTTATGCTTCAATACTTTAGTTAGTCTTTAAGGTGCCACAGGACTCTTTGTTACTTCTGCAATTCCAGACTAACACGGCTACCTCTCTGATTCTTACCATCAAACAACATACTGACCTGAAATCACACACGGTACAAACTCAGCAGCATAATTTCTAGCTCCATCAAAGCAACCAGCATGGGAATGAAATGGTACCTTTAAGTTTCTCCTATGGATAAAGGACTAGACTCTTAACCCAGGAGTCCTGACTCCCAGCCCCACTGCTTTCTAACTGCCCCACATAGATTCTGCTGGAGCAAACTTAGAGGTACCATTTCAGTCCCATTTCAAACAAGACTATGATCACATGCACTGACTACCTTTCAGTTTGCACTAGCAGGGTCTACGTGGGACCTGTAATAATTGCCATGACTGAGCTACGCTGACATAGCTACAACAGTGCCAACGACCTTAGTGTAGACAGGGCCTAAGGGAAATCACATCTAAGGCTATGTCTACACTACAGAGCCTACGCTGGCTAGTGTAGACATGGCATGCACCGACAGGAGGAGTTTTTCTGCGAGTGTAGGAACACCATCTCTCTGAAGGATGTAACCTTAACCGCCCTAAACTGCCCTAGATGCAATTAAAGCTCATTGCTTCTTGTTCTATCCACCGAGGTTAAGGGCAGCAATTTTTCTCCCTCCTCCTTGTAACAACCTTTTATATACTTGAGAACTGTTATCACATCCCCTCTTCTCTTCTCCAGACAAAACAAACCCAGTTTTTTCAATCTACTCTCCTAGGTCATGTTTTCTAGACCTTCAATCATTTTTGTTGCTCTTCTCTGGATTTTCTCCAATTTGTCCACATCCTTCCTGAAATGTGGCACCCAGAACTGGACACACTACTCCAGTTGAGGCCTAATCAGCACGGAGTAGAACAGAAGAATTACTTCTCGTGTCTTGCTTACAACACTCCTGCTAATACATCCCACAGTGATGTTTGCTTTTTTTTTTTTTGCAGCAGTGTTCCACTGTTCTCTCATATTTAGCTTGTGGTCCACTATGACCCTTAGATCCCTTTCTGAGGTTCTCGTTCCTAGGCAGTTATTTCCCATTCTGTATGTGTGCATCTGATTGTTCCTTCCTAACTGGAGTATTTTGCATTTGTCCTTATTGAATTTCATCCTGTTTACTTCAAACCATTTCTCCAGTTTGTCCAGATCATTTTGAATTTTAATCCTGTTCTCCAAAGCACTTGCAGCCCCTCCCAGCTTGGTATCATCCGCAAACTTTATAAGTGTCCTCTCCATGCCATTATCTAACTCATCAATGAAGATATTGAACAAAAGTGGACCCAGAACTGATTCCTACAGGACCTCACTCGTTATGCCCTTCCAGCGTGACTGTGAACCACTGATAATTACTCTGGGAACAATTTTCCAACCAGTTATGCACTCACCTTATAGTATCTCCATCTAGGTTGTATTTCCCTAGATCGTCTGTGAGAAGGTCACGTGAGACAGTATCAAATGCTTTACGAAAGTCAAGATATACCACATCTATCGCTTTCCCTCATCCACAAGGCTTGTTACCCTGTCAAAGAACAGTATTGCTGTACTATAAAAGGAAAGAACACAAACTGTGTCAATGGTAAGCCTATGGACTGTCTAGAGGCGTCTGTTTTCAGCTGACAGACAACACATGGGGGTAAGGACATGCAGGAAGTTGGGATAGGGCCGAGATTGTATTACAATCTAAAGCAAAGCCAATTTTCAATGCTTTCTGACCCCCAATATCACCTTTCGTGGTCCCCCTCTCCCTCCTGGGGGACTGTGAGTGATCAGCTGATGAAAATGCATTACAGAATGCAGCATTTAAATTTCAAATGCAATCAAACGCCACAGGGCAGGGCCTGTTTGTTAAGCTGTGTCTGCACAGTGGGTCACTGCATTGCTTACTTGTGGGGCCCCCCCACTTGCTCTGGCCCAGGGCCCCACAAAATAGTAACCCGCCTCTGCCTCCGCGGTGAGCAGGCCCATACATGCTGGGGTTACCTTTGCTCGTGTAGCCCTCCCAAGAGTGGGTGCATTTCTACAGCTCCTCTCCTCCAGGAGCCCTCTGGCTGTCAGTGACCGAGACATGGGCTGTTGTGCCTAGTGGTGAGAGGTGACAGGCCCAGGGGTTAGAGCAGGCGTCGGTAACCGAGAATCAGAGCTGAGGGACAGGACCAGCTTACTGGGTATGAGGCAAGGCAGAAGCAGGGCTGCAGCTGGGCTGGGCACCAGCAGTGTAGCACCTCTCACAAGCCCTGGGCAAACACTTAGAGCAGCCCCTGAACTGCTCCTGCTGCTGGGCTTGAGAGCCAGGCTGCTGATTCTTCCAACCAATCAGGTACTCTGCCATGCGGTCGGTTGCCAGGAGACTGGTTCTGCTGCGGGCCCTGATTGGTGATGCTAGCAAGAGTTAACAAGGCTCTGCTTGCTGGCCTGGCCCTCCCTGTACCGGGCACAGTAGTACAGTCTCTGCCCCCCTCCCTGCCTGCTGAGATAGCAGCTGGCAGTGATGCTTCCCAGTGGCCTGTGAAAGGCATGTGCCATCTCCAAACGCCCCCTCGTGTCCAAGTGTGGCACTACACGTGCACGATGCCTTCATTTCCCCGGTGAGTGGTCAATAAATTCACTGTCTAGGATCCAGACAAGGGGAAGTTAAAACAAACTAAGTCCCTTTGGTGAGGCCTCAGCAAAGGACCAATTGTAACAATTCATCAGGCCTGTAGCTCAGAGACCCCAGTTCAGAGCTTCTAAAGACTCTTGGCCCAGTAAGACCAGACCCCAGGAGCCAAAGAGAAAGCAAACTGCCCACTACGACTTCCAGTCCGCTCTCCTGCTCCTGTTTACACAGTCCAGCCCCAGGGCAGAGCAGAGCCCTGTTGTATTACCACCAGGCTGTCTTGGCAGGGGCTGTACACACCGCATGCTCCCTGCCACCTGTGCCCAGGGTGCTCTGAGAGGCAAAGCCTTTCCCACATTCAAGGATCTGGCTCCTCTCCAGAGCAGCTCCACTGGGGATTTGTCAGCTGCAGCTTCTGAAGGGAGCTCTGCCCACACCCGGTGCACCGTGTGGCCAGTCTGCGGAGTGGACGCGCCAGTGCAGACACAGGAGCGACAGCTCTTCCCGTACTCCGGACCTTGGTATCCGTCTCCCACCGGGAGGTCATGATACCCGGCCAGGTAAATCCTCTGAACCCGAACCCTGTTCCCTCCTTCGCTGCATCCATGTCGCCTTTCCTCCTTGGGCTCCTCCCAAGCGCACACAGAGGCAGTGCCTGGAATGGCTCTTCCCATACCCAGAGCACTGGGCTGGATCCTGTCCTCCGTGACACTCAGGGGCTGGACGAAGAGCTCCTGAAAGCGTCTCCTGCCGCAGTCGGGACACCAAGACCCGCATGGAACTCCTGCTGCGTAGCCAGGGAAGCTATGGAAGAAAAGCCTTTCCCTTGTGAGATCTCTCCCCTATGTGGGTTCCCTGATGCCCACCAAGTATGGACTTGTACACCAAGCTCTGCCAGCACTGGACATGTGGATACGGCTATTTGACCCTGTGCCTTAGCTGATGGATGCGCAGATAATCCTTGCACATGAGGCTTTTCCCACACTCAGGCACTGGAGAGATTCCTCCCCACAGTGGGTTTTCGGGTGTTTAGTAAAGTGACATTTGTACGATCCCCGTCGCATCCGTGCAGCTCCTCACCCACATGTGTGATTTGATGGGCCTGGAGATAATTCTTCGCATTCAGACTCTTCCCACGCACCGTGCATGCTGCCCGGTGACATTGTGGGTGTTTGCGCCAATAACTCTTGGAGGACGCTCCAACCATACTCTGTACATGTGTTTTCCCTGGCATGAGATCTCAGATGCATAGAAAAATAATGCTGGGAACTGGAGTGGTTGCCACACACCGGACGTGTATAGGACGTGTCATCCACTCCCAGCTTCTGGCAGTCAGAGGCTTAGGAGCAGCTAGACCATGGGGCTGCATCTCTGACCTACTGGGCTAACAGCCATTGATGGACTGATCCTCCTGGAACTTATCTACCTGCATAAAGCTGGTCACAGGACTCCATGAGCAGCCAAGGCAGGGCCAGACCCTCCCCTGCTCTGGGAGGGGGCTGCCTTCCCATACGCACCTTAATACTGCAAGACTGCTCTTAACTCCTGGCTCCCGGAGCACCCATGTAGGGCACAGGCCCTGCCCGCAGAGAGCAGAGCGAGCAGGCCAGGGAAGGGGAAAGAGATCAGGGTGGATACTGGCCATGTCAAGCAGTGTGATGTGGTGACTCGGATTGGCCTTTTGTGCAGCCATATCCCATTGCAAACTCGAGTCTAATTTGCTGCCTGCTCCCTACTCTACATCCCATTCATCATTGCTGCTTCCTAGATCTCTCCTTCCCAGTGGATCGTTTGTCCCCAGATGCATCAGTTGTGTTTTCCCAGGTGCCTGTCACACACAGGCTGTCACTACAAAGTTTTGGTAGCAGCGCTATGTTGGCTAGGAATACTGGGAGGGGGGAGAACCCCCAAACCTCCTAGCTATGCCGACAAACCCCCAGTGTAGATGCAATTATCAAGTCAAGTGCTTCTGGCAGCCCAGCTCATCCGCAGCGTTGATGTAGCCGCGTTGGTCCCAGGATATTAGAGAAGCTGGGGGAGCTCAGATCTTTCGCTGGACCAACTTCGGTTGGGGAGAGAGACGAGCTTTCCACCGTGACAGGCTCGGAAGTTGGTCCAGTGAAAGATATGACCTCCCCGGCCTTGTCCTGGCATAGCTAAAGGCATTCCGGGACTTGCATTGGCACACCCTGTATCTCCACTAGGGGACTCTGCCGGCACGGCTATACCAGCATCTATAGCGCAGGCAAAACCTGATTCTCCATGTTCTGGGTCTGGGCACGAGGGGCACCAGAGAGGACTGCTAGCCAGGTCCCTTTTTCCCCATTTCTCCTCCTCCCCTTGTCACAGACTATTGCACAATTACCACTGCAGGCCAACATGGGGCACCTTCTCCAGGGAAACTTCCCTGGCACAAACGGCAGCCGGGCAGCCCATGGCTGGGGAGAACACAGCTCCCAGGCTACCGAGGAGGAGCGGCTCTGTGGCCTTGCAGCCTTAGCAGCGCCCACTGCGGTGGGACAAGGTGCTGGTGGCTGCCGGATACTGGTCCCCGATCACTGAGAGTTAGGCCTGGCTGCGTTTGGCTGCCCCAGTGCAAACCCCTCAGGCACAAGGGCTGCGGCCATGCAAAGCGGGGGAATTTCCCCAGCGCTGCACCCGGGCAGTGTCCTCACAGGAGTGGGCTGCGGTTCTCCTGAGTGCTGCAACCTTTACATCAACGTGCAGAGCGCTCCCAGGCCACAGAGACACAGGAGCTGCAAATTCAGCCGCCTGTGCCACCCGGGCCCCTCCATTTCCCCCTCACCCCACTGCCCGGTTATTTTTTCGAGCAGATGCTGGCTCCCCAGTGCTGACAGCCCTGCTGGGGGAACAGGAGAGAGCCGCCTGAATTGCCTTTGGCGTGGGGAGAGAAAAAGGCCCAGTCCAGCAGAATCCAGCCAAACTTTATTTCCATTGTGCAAGAGGAAGAGAGAGGGTGATGAGGGCAGGGAAGGCTGCCTGCACCCCCAGGAGATCTGAGCGCCGTGGGGCAGGATCAGGGCCGCCGGGGCTGCAGAGGAGACGGCTGTGATGCCCGTAGCTGTGACACTGCTCAGGGTGACGGAGACCGGTTCTAAGGGGGCAGGCGGGTCGGAAGAGTGCAGAGAAATGTGCCCAGTGTGGTCTAGTGGTTAGAGCATAGAGCTGGGATGCAAGAGATCCAAGTTCGAATCCACGTGACCAAGTCCTTTCACTTTTCCTGCCCCACTCTCTTGGGGAGAGCCAGGCTCCTCGGGGCCCAGCAACACTGCAGGGGCGGGCTGAGTGTTCTCATCAGCTCCCAGACCCGCCCTCAGCTCCCCTCTCACACAGAGGCCTGGGCTTTCTGAGCCCGGACCCGGGGGGCAGGCCTGGTTCAGCACTGTGAGTTCTCTGATGGTCTTTGAGGGACTCCTTGTAGCGGAAGCTCCTCCCGCACTCCCCGCACTGGTAGGGCCGCTCCCCGGTGTGCACGCGCTGGTGCTTCAACAGGTTCTGTTTGCGGGTGAAGCTCTTCCCGCAGGCGGCGCACTGGAAGGGCCGCTCCCCGGTGTGCAGCCGCTGGTGGTACTGCAGGTGTTCCTTGCGGCTGTAGCACTTCCCGCACTCGTGGCACTGGAAGGGCCGCTCGCCCGTGTGCAGCCGCCGGTGGTTCTGGAGATGCTCCTTGCGGCTGTAGCTCTTGCCGCACTGGGCGCAGGCGTAGGGCCGCTCGCCAGTGTGGATGCGGGCGTGCGAGGCGAGCCGGGAGCGGTGGAGGAAGCTCTGCCCGCACTGGCTGCACTGGTGGGGCTTGGCCGTGCCGGGGGCTCTCAGGTGGATAACCAGGTTCTCCGGCTGCTTGAAGCTCTGGCCGCCCTCGCTGCAGGCCTGGGGCCTCTGCCCACTGTGCCTAGGCTGGTGGGCGACCTGGCTCGGGGGCTGGGGGAAGCTCCTTTTGCACTGGACCGACTCATCTACCAGGGAGCGGGTCTGGGATTTGACGGGCCTCTCCCCGGCCCGCGCGGCATAAGAGGCGGCCAGGTCTCGGCTCTCGCAGGGAACTCTGGCCCACCCAGGGCCTGATCCCGCCCCAGAGGAGGGCAATGGAGGCACCAATCCTGGGATCAGGGCTGGGTGCTCAGGGGATTTACTGAGCGTCGCTCCACACTGATCCTCTGCCCCGTGGGCACCCCAGGGGTGTCTCTGCTCGGGACTCCAGAAAATCCGCCGCTCTGACGCCAGTAGGTGCGGCTCACGGAGGGGGTGACGCTCCTCAAGACACTGAGCCTCTGTTTTGGTCACAATCCCACCTGGAACACAGAGAAAATCCAGCCATGTTTGTGCCAGGAGAACGAGCCCCCCGCTCGGTTCCTGCTGAGATCAGGTCCCCAGCGGACCTGGCACGGTCCAAACACATCCTGGCTCCCAAGAGCTGCGGTGCTACGCTGCCAAGGGCCATCTGAGAATCCACCTAGACAGACTCTAAAGTGACCCGTGTGGGATGGGAAGAAAGGTAAGATCTTTACTCTGCGTCCCGGCTCAGTGCTGCCTTCTCTCATTAGCTAGGGTTTGTGAAGCCCGTTAGGAGCTATGGGCCAAAAGGCTACGTTCAAAGCGTCACTCACCAGTGCTCCGATCCACCAACGTTTCTCTTTCCTCGGAGTCCCGCCGGCTCCCAACACAGGCCTCGTCCCCTTGTTCTGTCGGGTCCCCAGCTCCAGCTGGGGAAACAAGAGATTCTGTCGGCAGGAGAGAGAACAACGTTACAAAAAGTGTTCCGCAGAGATCAGCAAAGCAGCTCCCGAAAGAGGGCTCAGCCCAGAGGCCTTCTCTCTCGGGGGGCAGTCTAAACGGACCCACCCCAGGATCCAGAGCCGAAGGACACCAGGGGGCCTCGAGACCTGTCGAAAGGTCAAAAATGGCACATTTAGCAGCTGCGATTCGTGGGAAGCCAGGAGTGATGCCCCATGATGGGGAGGGCGTGTGTGCGAAGCACTAGCCCCTTGGGGATGCCGCTGTCGTGCAGTGATCAGGAAGCTGCTAAGGGAAGCAATGAGACCTGTCCCGGGTCCCACGGGGATCTCTCACTGCTAAGCCCCCTGGTCCCTGACACACGGCTCTTCCATGCAGGACCAGAGGTACGGTTTGGAAATAGCACCGTCTGGAAAAGGACATCAGAGCCAGTTACATTTCACCATCAGTCACCAGCTCCCTGCTGCTTTCCGAGGACTTGGAACCAAGCAGCTGTCATTGCCAGAGGCCTCTACTGAGGAGAGAGAATGACAGAGGCCAGTGAGGATAAGGGCAGGGACAAGATACATCAGAAGGACCCAACAGGAGAACACGGTAGCAGGCCCACCACCACACAGACCAGGGCAAGGTCGTGCACACATCAGCCAGTCGGTCAGGTCCACAGAGACTCTTGGCCACCTCTGGGGCATTGAGGGGGCAGGAGATTGGTGGTAACCCCCTACCGTATGCATCTCAGGGAGCCAGCAGGAGCAGGGGCGTTCTCACTGCTACCTCCCTGTGGGTGCTGAGGCCAGCATGAAGGACCATTGAAGTCCCATGGACTCAATGGACCATGCAGGGGACGAGGCTCCTAACTGGAGATTACAGCACATTTGCTAGAGAGGAGGTCAGGGGCTGCCAGCCAACGTGGCTCGCCGGGACGCCTGTGGGGAAAGGAGCAGCGGTGTAAGGGCATGTCGCTGTGTCAATACCCAGCTCCTGATTAGTAGGGTCTCCCCGCACACGTCCAAGGACTCTAACACCACCACTGCTGATCAGCACAACCCAACAGGGCCAGAACCGCCTGCTTCCAGGTTCTGAGGTGCCTCTGCCTGGCAGGTTTGTTTGGCTTGTAGTGGCCCTAACACCGGTGATCCCAGCGGGCAGCTCGTGGGGACCAAGCGGGGGGCTGTCCGAGCATGGCGTGCGTCAGACGAGCCCAACCCTGCGGACGCCAGTGGCACTCTCCCTGCACCCAGCGTGGGCAGACCCAAACCCGGGAGTAGGGAGTTTCCATGAGGTTCTGATGGAGAAAAGGGGCCCAACGCTCATTTAAAATTAGAAGCCCTGCCACCGCTCCAGCAGCATAAAGGAGCTTGGACAGTGGGTGGGGCTATCCCGGCCGTGTATGCTAGCAGAGCTTTAGGGTAAACGAGACTCCGGTCTGGATGCATTGCCCCTGGTAGGTCACCCTGAGCGTACAAACTCAGAAGGCAGCATAGAATCCTAGAATCTCAGGGTGGGAAGCGACCTCAGGAGGTTCTAGTCCAGCCCCCTGCTCAAAGTAGGACCAGCCCCAACTAAATCATCCCATATTGCTGCATTCACGGCAACAGTCTCCCATAGGATTTCATGGCGCTGGCCGGCTGTGGAGAGTTAGCTGTAGGAACGATCCAACACCAGGAACAGCCCAACACAACTTTATTTTGCATTGCATCTGCCATATAAAACTACACCGCCAAACACTGGACAGAGTTTAACTGCACGCTTATGAAATTAAAATGTAAAAACAACAGGAGATGGGGGGCGGGGATACAGAACAAGGGGTGAGAAAGAATCAATCTACATCCAGTGGGGAGAGGCAGGTCTGGGTGCGGGAGCCACAGAGAAGGCGGCTCTCACACAGTCCTGCTGCTGTGGGTGCGGAGGAGAAAGGAAGCGGGGTCTAGAGAAGAGACCAAGGAGTGAGGCCATGGAGGGGTTCAGAACCGGAGTGGGACGTTAGTGAGGACATGGGGGGAACAGGAAGGGATGTGGCTGCTCTTTGGGCATGGGAGGAAGTGGGGAGCAGCGTTCGGCGCATGCACCCGCCGTTCCGGCTCTCTCTGCAGGTTGCGTGGAAGGGGCCCATCCAGGGGATAGGAGATGGGTATGAAAAACGTGCTGGGGGTCCCTCCGGGGACGTGCCAGACACCCCGGCTGCCTCGCGCCCTGCGGACGTATTTGGTAAAAGCTTCGTTTCTGGCACTGGTTTTCACTTCACTGCCTTGGATTTAACTCGTCGTCGGTTACGACCCAGTCCCGAGCTGCCATGTGGTCTAGTCCCCGGAGTCCCAGGATCTAATCCCCGCTGCCCAGGGCCTGCGGGAGCCCAGGGGGCGCCCCCAGCTCCACGCCGTGAACCCGCTGATGGTCTTTGAGGGACTCCTTGTAGCGGAAGCTCCTCCCGCACTCCCCGCACTGGTAGGGCCGCTCCCCGGTGTGGATGCGCTGGTGCTTCAGCAGGTTCTGTTTGCGGATGAAGCTCTTCCCGCAGGCGGCGCACTGGAAGGGCCGCTCCCCGGTGTGCAGCCGCTGGTGGTTCTGGAGGTGTTCCTTGCGGCTGTAGCACTTCCCGCACTCCTCGCACTTGTAGGGCCGCTCGCCGCGGTGGATCATCTGGTGCCGCACCAGCCCCGAGTGGCAGTTGAAGCTCTTGCCGCACTCCCCGCAGGCGTAGGGCCGCTCCTTGGCGTGGCTCCGCTGGTGGATCTTCAGGCTCTTCTTCACGCTGAAGCTCTTCCCGCACTCGGCGCAGCCGTGCGGCCGCTCCTCCCCCAGCACGCTGGCTCCCCGTGGGAGCACGGGGCCAGGTAATTCGCCGAAGCTGCTGTCCGAGCGGAAGGATTTACCCAGTCTGTTCTCGCCAGGGTCGGCGTGCTGCGTCACTGAGCCACGCTGGCTCCCGTAGGCTGGGGCCTGGTAGAGCGGCTCCCCGGAGCCCCCCAGCAGCCCCAGCTCTTCCGGACCCACCTGACGGTGACGCTGCTCCTCTGACTTTACCACCAGCCCGTCGCCTGCCGGAAGAAAGAAAGAAAGAAAGAATCTCATCCCTGGCTCTTTGGGGGAAAGGGCCCCGATCCACAGCACGGTCCCACGGAGCCGAGGGTCTCATGGCCTGGGATGGAGACCGGCGGTGAGGAGGGTTTGAGCTCTCTCGGTTACATCCAGCTGCTTGCAGAAGGCCAGCCCCAGGACAGAGGAAAGGGGGGTGAGGACCAGCCCTAACACCATTTAAGTCCCATTGACCCAGTCCACAACCTGGCCCAGGGTGGATTTCGTCCAGAGAGAATTGGGTCACCATCGCCCAAAGCACTCTCTGGTTCTTTGCAAATCATTCCCAAAAGGTCCTCGCAGGCCCAGGGCCAGGGCAAAAATCCCTGTTTGTTTGAATGTGTCATAACAGGACTTTCCCCTCCCAACCGAGGAACTCAAAAAACTCAGCAAACATTAGCCCATCTAGCCGGAGGCGAAGTGGTTCAGTCCCCACTAGCCTCACAAACTCTGAACAACCGAGGAGAGCCGGGTCCCGGCTCCTAATACCCAAAGTATCATCCCTCCCAATGTCCTGCCCGAAGGAGAGGCTGGGGGTAAGAAGAGAACTCCCTCCCTCGAGAGCATCTTTGTCCCAGTTCTGTTCTAGTCTTGGCAGGTCCTTATACTGTCCTCATCGCCACAGTATCTGAGCGCCTTCCAGCCACGCTTTAAGCGGCGTGACGACCCTCCATCCCGTGGCGATCAGACAGTGGAGCACTAAGAAAGGTTTCTGGCTTGGGAAGAGATTGTTTGTGCCCATTTTCCGCTAAGATCCGCCGAACAGGCACCGGGCTGGCACTCAGGAGATCTGGGTTTCGTTCCCAGCTTGGTCACCTCCAGCTCGGCCAAGGCACTTCATCTCTCCAAGGCTCAGTTCCTCCTCTGTACAATGGGGAGTTTCTCGGTCTGGTCTATGGAGCTCGTGAGCTCTCGTGGTGGCACCATCTCTCGCTACGTGGCCATGCAGCGCCAAGAACAACTCAGGTAGAGCCTCTAGGTGCTACCAAACCCTAGAGGAGAACTCCTCACTGGAAACACCAGGCCAGACACTCAGCTCCCAAACAAACCGACCCAAAGACATGAACCAGCCACAGGCTAAAGCCCAAACTTCCCAGCCGGGGGGCTATTCCTAGTGAAGAGCAGCCGTCTCCCGCGGCCTGGGCCCACATGGAGTTGAATGGGTGCTGGGGGGCCGGGGAACGTACCACGAGACTCCAGGTCTCTGGCCGAGGGGAGAGGTCTTCGGAACAGGGGTTATTCCGGTGGCAGGTGTTTAATCGCTTCTCAGCAGCTCCAATCACTGCAGCTCTAACCACCCGAGCACGCGCGCCCCCGCCCTGGGATCACACAATGGGGGAAGATCCCCACTAGGCCTCAGGCGAGCGCTCGGCGCAGGGGTCGGCTCCGGGCCAGCCAGGACAGTGCGGAGGGGAAGGCAGCATCTACGTTCTCTCTAAGCTGCGCAGCTGCGTACTAAGCCCAGCGCAGGGGCTCAGGGCTGCGTCAGGGAGAGCCGCCCCTCCCCCAGTGCAGACCTGCCCCGGGGCCTTGCCACCACTGGGGGAGAGGAGCCCCACTCCTGGCCCGGCCCACCAAAGCTGCCAGGGAGAGGAGCCTCTCCCCCAGCCCAGCTCAACCCTGCCGGAGTGCTGCTGGCGAGAGAGGGATGGGGGTGACGGGGGGAGTCCTCTCTTCCCGCTGCAGCCCCAGCAGAGCCTGTATCCCCAAACCCCTCATCCCTGCCCCCCCAGAGCCCACACCCCCACCCTCTGCCCCAGCCCTGAGTCCCCTCCCGCACTCCAAACCTCTCATTCCCAGCCCCACCCCCAGCTGGAGCCCTCACCCCCCTGCATCCCAACCCTCTGCCCCAGCCCTGAGTCCCTCATCCCCGGCCCCACCCCAGAGCCCGCACCCCCAGCTGGAGTCCTCAAACCCCTGCACCCCAACTCTCTACTCCAGCCCTGAGCCTCCTCCCACACTCTAAACCCCTTGGCCCCACCATATGAATTTGCGATGTGCACTGATCTGGAGGTCCTGTGTCACACCCCCTCCATAGCGGTGAACATGATAAAATTCATTCTGCACATGGACACAAACTAGAGGGCCCATGGCAACCTCCCCTTGTGTGGAGGAGACGAAGGCCTGGTCTGCGTGAGCCAAAAGGGACCCGCTGTGATCATCCTGTCTGACCTCCCATCTAGCACACGCCAGAGACCTGCCCTCAAACAAACCCTAGAACAGAACTGGTTCTGAACAACATCCCACCTTGATTTCAGAATGGTCAGTGCTGGAGAAACCACCACGATCCCTGGCACAATGGTCCCATGGTTAAACTGCACCTTGGTGCCAGTCTGAACTGGTCTCGTTTCAGCTTCCAGCCATTGGGATGTTTTAGACCCGCGGTCTCTGCCGGGCTGAATCTTGGCTCCCCAGGGAGGTACTTACAGACTGTCATCAAGTCACCCCTTCACCTCCTCTTTGTTGAGTTAAACCCACTGAGCTCCTTGAGTCTCTCACTGTACCAGGAAAGGATTCCTGCCCGCTTGACCAGCAAACCCTCTTGGTGGAGACGGAGCTTACCCCAGCAAGAGCACTTCTGCCTGTCGTGCGGATACCCGCTCCCCAAATGAAATGAGCTATTCCAGCAACAAGACTTTTTGCTGGGACAACTGTCTACACCGGGGCTTTGGATGGCGCAGCTCTGTTAGGTGTGTGTGTACGGAGGGGGATTTTTCACACTTCTCACCAACACAGCTACGCTCGCAGAACATTCAGGTGTGGACGCTGCTTCAGCCACAGCCAGCTGAAGACTCTGCGAAACGCCGTGTGACCCAAAGGAGAGAGAAGCTGCCCAGATCTAAACCTATCAGCAAGCTTCTGCAGGAATCACTTGGAGGGAGATTCTTTGCCCAGGGTTATATACGAGATCAGACAACACGATCACACTAGTCCCTTCCAGCCTTAAAATCTATGAACTGGGGTCTGCCACGGAGACAGGACAAACCTTCCCATCCGCAGAGCTCCCAAAGGGCAGCTGGGCTGCTGCTATTTGTGCTTTACTCACTGGTTCTGGCTTTTTTTACGCCATTGCTCACCTGGGCCAGGGCCAGTGAGGATTTCTCTTTCAGCCAACTCCCACGAATCCCGGACACAGGGCTCTTCCTCTTGTTTAATCCAGGATAGAAAGTCATGGGCAGAAATCAGAGCGTCTGCGCCTGAGGGAGAAAATGAAAACACGTCATGTCCCAATACCCACAGAACACTCGGCTCTCAAGATGAAGGCCGGGCTCTGCGTTGTGGGAGCCAGAAGGGATGCAAACAGGGGCAGGAGGCAATTCAGGTCTGCACTGTGCCCTGGAGGTCAGACTGCTCACAATAAGGATGGACTAGAATCAGAAGAAGCTGGCACCTAGGAGGAAATGGAGGCCTCCTCTCCCTCCCCCACAAAATCAGAGGCTGCTAAATTTGGCCTCAAGTGACTTACCCAAGGTCATACAACAAGTCAGTGGCAGGACAAGACCCATGAAACAGACAAGCGAAGTTACAGAACTAGCAGAGTGCTGAGAAGAAGCTACGCTCAATTTCCTGCTCTTTGAATCGATTAGTCACCTGCGCAGGGGTCCGCGGGGATTCCTCTCTCCTCCGAGAATTGCTGCTCCCCGACGAAAGGCCCCTCCTCTTGTTTGATCCGGGACAGAATGTCGGGCGTTGACATCAGGGATTCTGTTCGAAGGACAGAGAATCAGAAGATGTTCATGTATCAGCCACTGAACCTTGACACCCATCTCAAAGCAATGCCGTTTCCACACTCTGGAGGGGGCATGTTCTGAATAGACAGGAAGGTGTTAGCAAGGCTCTTGGCTGAGGGGTGAATAGGGTACACAGCAGATCAGCTTGCTACGCGTGGAAGTGACATCAGCGGGAACCTTAGTCAGGGAGAATCCCTTCCTAAGAGTATGTCTACTCTGGAGTAACAGACGCAGCTGGCCCATGTCAGCTGACTTGGGCTAGGGGTCGGGCTCCGGGACCCTCTCCCTCCCAGGGTCCCAGAGCACAAATGTCTACACTACAAGTTTTATAGGCCTTCAGCCCAGGCCAGCTGATGGTGTTTTATTGCCCTGTAGATATGCCCTAAAAGTCCTTTCTCTAGGATGCCTTAAAAACAGTGACCAAACATGAATGGAATACAGTGTTCAGTTCTGCTCACCCCATCTCAAAAACGATATAGTAGAACTGGAAAAAGGACAGAAAAGGGGAACAAACATGATTAGGGGTATGGAACAGCTTCCATAGGAGGAGAGACTAAAAAGACTGGGACTATTCAGCTTAGAAAAGAGATGACTAAGGGAGGATATAATAGACATCTATAATATTAATGATTGATGTGGAGAAAGTGACAAGGGAAGTGTTATTTACCCCTTCACATACCACAAGAACTAGGGGTCACCCAATTAAATTAATAGGCAGCAGGTTTAAAACAAACAAAAGGAAATACTTCACAAAACGCATAATCAACCTGTGGAACTCATTGCCAGGGGAAGTTGGGAAGGCAAAAAGTACAAGTGACTTAAAAAAAAGAATTAGATAAGTTGATTGAGGATAGGTCCATCAATGGCTATTAGCCAAGATGATCAGGGGACACAACCCCACACTCTTGGGTGCCCCCAAGCCTTTGACTGCTAGAATCTGGGACTGGACAATAAAGGATGGATCACTCAACGATCACCTGCTGTATTCATTCCCTCTGAAGCATCTGGCACTGGCCACTGTCAGAGACTGGATACTGGGCTACATGGACCATTGGTCTAACCCAGTATGGCTGTTCTTATGTAAATACATATAACAACAGACAGTGAAACCTTCCTGCGCTCCATTCTGCTCCTGGATTCTGTTTCACATTAGTTATTTGGAATGCTGGACCTGCTGAGGTGCTTTAGAAATATTAATTCATTAAGCCCTGAAATCTCTCTGTGAGGTAGTTAAGTATTAAACACTGATCACTTCCACAGATGGGGAAACTGAGGTACAGATCAGCTATGCCTATACTGTCCAATAGGGACCTAACTTTAAACTAACTAATTATCCAGGTACTTAATCCAGAACTTAACCTGCAGTCAATGGGAGCTCCAGCTGATCAGCATCTCTGAAAAATCAGGCATGAGGGGTCTCAGGTTGGGCACTAAAAAATGGGGCCCCCCAAAATCAGAGGCGGCTTTTGAAAATATGAGCCTAAAGTGATTTGCCCAATATCCCACAGCAAGTCAGTGACAAAATTAGGAACAGAACCCAGGAGTCCTCGCTCCGAACCTCAACGCTCACCAGCTAGAAACCAGAGCTGATGTCCTGGGTCAGATCAATGGAGCATCCTGCCTCCAACAGCAGCCAGTGCCAGAGCTCCAGGGGCAGTGAACAGAACAAGGCAATCAAGGAATGATCCACCTGTCTTCCACTCTCAGCTTCTGACAGCCCGAAGTTTAGGGACACCCAGATCATAGGTCGCATCCCTGACCCTCCCGGCTAACGGCCATTGACAGTCCTGTCCTCCGTGAATGTATCCAGTTCTTTTTCGAACCCAGTTACACTTTTGCCTTCACCACATGGCCTGGCGAAGCGGAGGAGTTAAGTCTTAAGAGAAGTGGTCCAGTGCCCAAGCCACCACCAGAGGAGTGAGCAGTGAGAGACAGAGGAGTGTAGCCAAGTAGAAGATAAGAACATAAGAAAGGTCGTACTGGGTCAGACCAAAGGTCCATCTAGCCCAGTATCCTGTCTACCGACAGTGGCCAATACCAGGTGCCCCGGAGTGAGTGAACCTAGCAGGTAAAGATCAAGAGATCTCTCTCCTGACATCCATCACCCGCCTCTGACAAACAGAGGCTAGGGACACCATTCCTTACCCAGCCTGGCTAATAGCCTTTAATGGACTTAACCTCCATGATTTTATCCAGTTCTCTTTTAGACCCTGTGTGAAGAAGAACTTCCTTTTATTTGTTTTAAACCTGCTGCCCACTAATTTCATTGGGTGGCCCCTAGTTTTTCTACTATGGGAATAAGTAAATAACTTTTCCTTACTCACTTTCTCCACGCCACTCATAATTTTATATACCTCTATCATATCTCCCCTTAGTCTCCTCTTTTCCAAGCTAAAAAGTCCTAGCCTCTTTAATCTCTCCTCATACGGGACCCGTTCCAAACCCCTAATCATTTTAGTTGCCCTTCTCTGAACCTTTTCTAATGCCAGTATATCCTTTTTGAGATGGGGAGACCACATCTGTACACAGTATTCAAGATGTGGGCGCACCATAGATTTGTATAAGGGCAATAAGATATTCTCCGTCTTATTCTCTATCCCTTTTTAAATGATTCTTAACATCCTGTTCGCTTTTTTGACTGCCGCTGCACACTGCATGGACGTCTTCAGAGAACTATCCACGATGATTCCAAGATCTTTTTCCTGAGTAGTTGTAGCTAAATTAGCCCCCATCGTATTGTATGTGTAGTTGGAGTTATTTTTTCCAATGTGCATTACTTTAAATTTCATTTGCCATTTTGTTGCCCAATCATTTAGTTTCGTGAGATCTTTTTGAAGTTCTTCACACCAAGGGGCAGGTATCCTGAATGGTTAAAAGACCAAAAAGAGCCGAGGAGGAAGAAGTCAGGACTGGAGGAAAATCATGAGTGATACCAACAGGCCTTAAACAGGATACAGCCACATCAGCTGCAATTTGCACTCCACTCCCTGCCTCTGAGTTACTTTCATCTCATTCCTCACCTGCGCAGGGCTCCGGAGGGATTTCTCTCTCCTTTAAGTCCTGATGATCTTGGACACATGGCTCTTCCCCTCGTTCAAGCCGGGGCTCGGGGTCCGCCTTGGAACGGGTACGGTCTGTTCACAGGAAAGATATCAGGGGAATCCAATGTTTCATTTTTACAGTGTGAGATTGTTAGAACCTTTCATTTATTTAAAGCCAGCCCCTTTCGGCACTGGAGGGGGCGGGGAAACTTTGCAGCAAAAGCTATTGACAAAGCCCATGTGGGAGCGTAAAGCATTTAGTGGAAGGTGAGCTGTGCTCTAAATTCAGAGATCTCCATATGGAGAGGAGTGCACAAAGTACAAATGGTAAATCACTCACCTATTCATAAAACTACAGAAGTCTAAACCAGTCCAAGGCAGGGCAAGCAACACCCGCCTGTACGTTTACTCACCTGGCTCCGCATTAACCAAGCAAATTTTTCACTAGTGCCATGCCAGGCCATGCTGAACATGCACAAGGCCCAATTTTAACCCTGTCAGCAAGCACAACTCCAGATATAACAAACCCTGGAGATGGACGGATTGGACCCACAACAGGGGAGGTGAGTCTCTCCCATTAAATGGGAGGGCTTGTGGATTTGAGGTCTAGTTGCTAACCTTCAGAAGGGTGCAGCTACCGCTCCAGCTGAACTGAAAACGTCTGGGGTCCTGCCTGGAGCTGGGGCTGCCCCCGGCATGTCACAGATCACACACACCGTCCGGTAAGCAAGTGAAAATGCATGTTTACCCAGCGAGCTCAAAGATTCATAGTTCTCCTTCACCAGGTTATTGTACAGCTCTTTCTGCCAGTCTTCCAAATTCTTCCACTCCTCCGCGGAGAAATAGACAGCCACGTCGACGAACGTCACCGGCATCTGCAAGCACAAGCGTGTAGGAGATCAGTAGTGCCAGCCTGCTTTCGGCAGGAGTTCAGACCAGACAATCGCAAGGGCCCTAAAAATCTACCTGTGTTGGCTGGCGGTCTCAATCCCACGCCCAGGGAACAGAGTCCACACAACCGAAGCCAGCATCCCTTTTGGTGCCAAATTGACCCCTTTGTTGGCAGTCTCAACAAACAGGCCAAAGACCAAATGGGCCATGGAGAGCAAAGTGCTCTAGTTCAATAGTTCCTCTAGAAGAGGGTTGTGGTGAGGCAGCAGAGGGGAGCTCAGAGTGCTGCCCGCTGCTCTCAGACACAGGAAGACTTTGGTCTCCAGTGCCACCAAGCCAACACCTTCTCCCATTGTCAATGTCATGGCAAAGATTCCCGGGAAAGAAGGTGGAGTTACACTGACCCACCATATTATCCTGCATTACCGGTCCTCCTCCTTCCAAGCCATTCCAAGGCAGTAAACACAAGGACCTACACATCATGGAGATATTACAGAACGTTTCAGCACACGCTTCGCAGCACTAGTTGAGCTATCGGTACCTTGGGGACCTCCCCTTTAGTGCCTGGGGGGAGTCTCAGAACCCAGAAGTTCCTGTTCTTCAGCAGGTTCTCCACGTTCTCCAGCCTCCTCTGCAGCAGCCCGTACTCCTGGATCAGCGATCCCAGCACGGCCCACTTACTCTCCAGCTGGTTATTGAACTCCATTGCTGTTTTTTCACAGTCTATTAATTTCTTCTCAGCCGTCCCAGATCTCCCCTCCAGGCTCAGCAGGCGCGTGGCCAGCAGATCGATCTTCCGCTCCATGGCCTGCACCGTAGCCACCACCGTCCAGAGAGAGGCCTCTGCCGTGTGCAGCTGGGCTTCTCTCATGTGAGCGCGCTCGGGGACCAGGGGCGGCTGCAAGGGCAGCAGATGTTGTGCCTCGACGTTCCATTCCTGAATCTGTTTGCAGGGAGAGAGACCAACGAGGGCTGAAGTCGTGTTTATTCAGTGGCAAAGCGCTAAAGGATCAGGGATCCAAACACCCTGGTGTTTATCTGAACCGCACTGGCTGGGGGTTGGCCTGGCTCTCTCAGGAACTCAAACGCTCGTCTATGAATTCTAGTGCATCCTGTTTCCAGCCCGTCAAGAACTGCAAGGCCAACCTTCCCCACTCCCCTGTACTTCACTACTTGGGCTTCCAATCCAAACTGGAAGGAAAGTGCAAAGACTGACAAAAATCCACCGACCAAAAGGAGAAGAGGCAAAGTAGGTCAGTTCTTATCATAGCTGATTCCTCCTCCCACGACAACGTTCTAACCTGCAGAGGAATCTCCAGCCAGCCAGGCCGGCATGGGGAGAAGAGAACGTGAGAGATTAGAAGCACGGCCAAGGGAGGAAGGAATCATCTGCAGGGGAGACACCAGAAGTTAGCTTCAGTCACAACAAACACAGCACACAATCCTGAGAGGCATCTAAACAAAACCAGGACCCTGATGTTACATTGTCACCCACGTACTGTCCCGTGCTCAGTTATTTCAGTGGAGCCTAGCTAGGTATTTACACCATGATCATCAGTGGGGTAGCTGGAATAGTCATTTGCTCCCATTAACACCTGATCCAAAGCCCACTGAAAACAGTGGAAGTCTTTCCATTCATTGTTATCAGGGCAGGAGTTAGGAAGCCTAACTCAGGATCAAGGCTCTCTAGCGGTAGATGCTGCACAGAAAAATTTCACAGACTTTGCTCCAGAGAGCTCACAATCTACAGGTCAGAGCCAGGACACCACAAATGGATTAATCAAATGGGAGGATGAGGGCAACACAGAGCAAGAGTTTAGCACAAAAGTAGAAGCCAGAGTCTGTGGACTCGAACTGGCTCTGAGCTGACCTTTCATTGGCCAATTTTCCCGTCGTGGCCCCACGGAGATGCCTCACAGATCTGCACTAGAATCAGTGACTAAGATATTTACTAACTGGGAAGACGGGAGCAAAGGTCTGATGATGGCAAAAGTAATTCATGTTAGTCAGGACTGAAGAAGACTCAAGAGGGACCTTTCCAGGCTAGGCGGATGGATGGGCAGCACAAGGGCAGATGAAATTCCTTGTTGACAAACACAACATAACCCACACTGGAGGATGTATTTTGAGCTTCCTGGACATGCTGTGTGAAATCCAAACTTCAGTCTAGCAAATCAACATGTAGCTGTGGTCAGAAAAAGCAAACAAAATGTCAGATGCATGAGGAGCAGGACAGAAAACAATACTGAGCTGCTTATTATTCTACTGGGCTGGGAATTTTTCAACAAACTTTTTCCCCCACTGGAAAATGCTGATTTGTCTAACGTGAATTATTTTTTTTTTTCCCCCCCAGAAATGGATGAGTTTTGAGGAAACTTTTGTCCAGTTTTCCCAGGTCTAGAATGGAATTTCTCACCCCAATGGTTAGAACAGGGATTTGAATTGCGATCTCTGACATCCCCCCACTGGGTATTGGCTATTCTAGAGGGAATCTCTCATTCATATTTTTTCATGGAAAGTTTCAAAAGGTCCTGGTTTCCTTCTGATGCAGAATGAAAATGAATTCTGAAACCTCACATTTTTTTGCAAAATTGAATTTGTGTTTTCTGCCAGCTCTAGTTTTTATACCATCATACAAGTCAATGGGACGCCCTCAGCTGGGCTCCTGGGGTCAGTTCTGGTCACTCTCAGCGAAAATAAAAAGAGTAGAAGGGGATTAGAGATGGACCACAAACGATTAGAGGCCTGAAAAAGACTTTCTTCGAGACTGAAAAGCTTGGGAATGCTCGGCATAGACAGTCAATTAAAGTGAAAAGTAAATTACTTTAAGCAAAAAATGGTGTGAGCCGGTGGAACTCACTGCCACAACATGCATGTGAAGCCAAGAGCTCAATAAGGATGAACAAAGGACTGGACAGTCCCAGGAATCAGAAAAGCTCCCAAGAAGTTTGGAAATGTATAAGGACTCATGATCCAAGGAATGAGCCAACTGGGCAACAGTCTGGTGCTCCGAGGATCCCGCAGCTCAGCTGAAAACAACTTTCCTGCCCCAGCGAAGCCCCAATGTCCCTTTCCCAGTCCCGCCCTGCGGCTGCACCAGCCGGCCCAGGAACACCCAGCTACCCTGGATCCACAGGTTCAAATCCCAGCAGGGTCAGGCCAGTCCCCGCTGCCCCGTGCGGACAAGGAGGCGGCCAGGGCACTTCCAAAGGCGAAAGGCCTCACCCCGCTGCCCCTGCTCACACACACACGCTGCTGGGGCCCGCCCCTGGCGTCCTGCCCCCCAGAGGTGGCTGCACCGCGGCGGTGGGAAGCGGGGCCCTGGGGGATGAGTCTCACACACAATACTCGGGGGGGGGCCCGCAGCGCCCCCCCCCCACCCCCACCGGGCCAGGCCTGCCCCGCCAGGAGCCCCCGGGCCGGTCCCGTCCCCGCTCCCGGCTCAGCCCGCGGGCCGGGCCCGGCCCTTACCTGGGCGGGGGCCCACTCGGCCATGGCCCCGCGCTGGGAGGCTCTCGGGGGAAGCGGCCCGGCCCGGGGCTCGCTAGGGGCGTGGGCTGGGGCCCGCGGCCATGCTGGGGAGGGAGCGGCCCGAGTGCAGCCTGGGAGGGAGCCGCCGCCGCCGCCGCCGCCTCGTTGGTCCCGCGAAGAGCGCGGGCGGCCGGCGCGCCAGGGGCGGCGAGACCGAGCAGTGCCGCCTACCGGGCACGGGCGCAGCGGGCTCCGAGCCACGCGCAGCCCTGGGATCTCCCCGGATCGGGCCCGCTCCGGGCACCAGGGGCCCCGGGGGCACCAGGGGCCGGGCCCCGGGGGCCCCAGGGGCACCAGGGGCCGGGCACCAGGGGCCCCGGGGGCACCAGGGGCC
>ML677391.1:5751531-5769835 GCA_007922305.1 Dermatemys mawii | reverse complement strand
GGGGCACCAGGGGCCGGGCACCAGGGGCCCCGGGGGCACCAGGGGCCCCCGTCCACGGGATCCCAGGCACACCGGGGCCCCCGTCCATGGGATCCCAGGCACACCGGGGCCCCCGTCCACGGGATCCCAGGCACACGGGGTCTTGTCTTTTATCCACTGGGGCAAGGGATAAGCAGGGGACGGGCCTGGCACCCTTGCCAGCACCACACAGGAACTCCAGCCTTGTCTGCCTCGCCCACAGAAGTGAGTCCCACCAAAGCCCCGGCTTCACCCACCTTGTCTCTCCGCCCTCCCGGGACCAGCGGAGTTACAGCACCGCCGCACACACGTCCTGTCCCAGTGCTCAGGCCCCAGGGGATTACCCCCTTCTGGGCACGGACCGTCTTCCCGGCTGACAGTGCTCCCAGGTCTACCTCCAGCTTAGGGGGGCTGCTCTTACAGCCGGAGCCCCTGCCGTCCTCACGTTCCCTGGTTTCATTGACAAATGGATTCCCAGGGGTTCCCAGCTCCTGGGGGCTGCAGAGAAAAGCTGGGCCTGGAGGCCCTGAAGAAAGACTCAGCAAGGAGAAGGCAAATGAATCTATCCACAAACAAGTGACATTTGGGGCCAAGCCCTGATCCTGCTCAAATCAATGCTGGTGTCAATTCTTACCGCGTTGAGGGCAACCAGCAATTTGCAGGCTCAGGGACTAAGGGTTCATCTACACTGCAATCAAATGCCCAGGGCTGGCCCAGGTCGGCTGACTTCGGCTGTGGGACCCCTCACACTTCACAGAGTCTGGAGCCCAGGTGACTACGCAGCAATTTCACTGCCTCGCAAGCCCGAGTCAGCTGACACAGGCCAGGCCTTGCAGTGTAGACATGCCAAGTCTCCAAGGGTATCAACCATTTATTCAAATACACTTATCTGACCATGAGGGGGCTGTCCGGGAAATCTAGCAATGCCCAGCTCCTGTTAGAAATGGTCTGGACTGAGTCAGACACGCCTGGCACTTGGGGAATAACCCACTGCTCTGTCCCGTTCTATTTCACTCTTGCAGCCCTAAGCCACCATATACTGGGGGGTGGGGAAGAGCATGCTGCCCATTCTCACAGTGGAGCTTTCTGAGAAAAGCATGAGCAGTCAAATCACCCGCCGCAGGTGCTAGGATGCCCTGAGGTTGAGGATGGTATAAATCCCTAGCCCAAGGAGAGACCCGTGCCTCAGTTTCCCGCTCTGTGCAGAATACTGGTGTGTAGCTAGTGGACCCGATTCCATACTCCCTCACAGGCTCTGATAGTGTAATTCACTCAGTGGGGTCACACTGGTGTGACAGAGTGAGACACAGGGCCAGCATTTGCAGCACAAGAAAGTCTCCGTTCCATGGAAATGAAGGGAGGGGGAATCCCGGCTTTTCCACTGACTCACTTGGACCAGTCACAGCAACCCCCTGCTTCAGTTTACCCATCTGTAAAATGAGGATAAAGGGAGGAGCCACCTACCTTCCAGGAGCAACCCAAAGATGAATTAGCTTAGCATCCATACAGTGCTTTAAAGATGTGACGAGTTATATAAAAGCTGATGGCCTGATCCCCTTCTCTTATACCAGTGTCAGTCAGGGGTAATTCCACAAAAACCCTGGCCTACAAGTCACAGGATCAGAATCAAATCCTCCCTACAACAGTCAGTGTACTCAGCCTTCCACAGATGGATCATTTTACTACTCAGTTGCTCCTAGAGCAGGGGCTCTCAGTCTTTCCAGATTACTGTACCCCTTTTGCAGGAGTCTGAGTTGTCTCGTGTACCCCCAAGATTCACCTCACTTAAAAACCACTTGCTTACAAAATCAGACATAAAAAACCAAAATGTCACAGCACATTACTGAAACATTGCCGGCATTCTCATTTTTACCATCTAATTATAAAATAAATCCATTAGAATATTACTATTGTACTCACATTTCAGGGTATAGTCTGTCTGAAGTTTTAGTTTGTACTGACTTCACTAGTGCTTTTTACGTAACCTGCTGTAAAACCAGGCAAAGCTCTAGATGAGTTGAGGTACCCCCTGGAAGACCTGTGTGAACCCCCAAGTCTCCAGGGACAGAGCACCTCCACTAACAAAGGAACCCTCACAGCAGGCCAGGAACTAATCCTCATTTTAGCCACTGAGAAAGAGAGAGAGAGAGAGAAGTGATTTGCCCAAAGTCAGAGAGGAAACAAGTCAGCACTAGGACAGGAATTCCCTGCTCTCAGTCCTGTGCTCTGACCTAACTATCAAAGCTGCGTTGAGTCCCCTCGCAGTTCGGATAGAGCAAAGCAAAAATATTCATCACAGAACTTGAGCACCAAGACACCATCTAGAGGCTGCAGACCCAAACGCTGGAACAGAACGGCTTTGCTAAAAATAATTTTTATTAGTAAGGTGAAAGAACATTATTAGAAAACTATTTTTAACACATACATACAGGTAATCATTCTAGATCTCACACACACCATACATGTCAAGCCATATGGTAACAACACACCACTTTTTAAACCAGAGATAAATGAAGATACTGTTTCTGCAAATAGATGACCAGAACAGTTGACTCCGGAGCAGGTGAGCATGTCCTCCACAGTCACAATGTTAGTAGGAACAGCAGCATCCCAGAGTTTGTAAGGATGGGGCTTTCCCCCACACCTTCCAAGCTAGTGTCAAGGTAGATACAAATTTCAAACTTATTTTTGTTTTATATACAGCTGGGAGACCAGATAGCAAATGTAAAAGATCGGGACGGGGGTTGGGGAGTAATAGGTGCCTATATAAGAAAAAGCCCCCAAAATCGGGACTGTCCCTATAAAATTGGGACATCAGGTCATGCTATATGCAGCTTTCACCATAGACAGGCTGTAAGCTCAGGCAGCCATCTCTTGGCTGTGATTAGGGGTGTTTCCCAATTTAAATGTATTAAAGTATTATTATTATTAAATAAAAACAACAGGGTTTGAGCTCCCAGCCCATTAAGAGAACACATGGCCAGGCTTGAAATTCCATAGACACTTCTTTAAAAGGTGAATTGAAAGGGGATTTTACCTGCCAAGATCTGCACTCGGGCTGTATTGCAGGGGAAACCACCAAATTACTTGTAAATTACACCATTTTGCCAGTTACACTCCTTTGCTAACCATTGACTGCTGGTGCCTTCTTATCTCTCATGAGCAACTCATGGGATCCCCAGGCCTGGAACATACTGCACAACTTACACTGCCATTTACTGATTCATTTGGCTCCACTCATTTGGTCAGTGCCTCAATTTCTCTTCCCATCAGCGTGTCTTCCTCATGCCCCACAGCTGTTTCCCTCACCCCACTTCATGGTTATCTTTAGGGATGTGGCTTTCACGCTACGGCCCCCAATTCTAACCTCAGGTACTTGGGGTGCAAGTATAAATGTAAAGCAATAGGAGTTGTTTTCCTGTATCAAAAAAGCAGACTGGCAGCCCGCATTCCCTTGGCCAATACTTGCTCTACACAAACAACCTGCGGGTAAGATTGTTCTTGCTTTTTGGTTCAGACATGCGGCCGCGCTACCTCACACCCACGCAGCTAGTGCTTTGTCAGGCCGCACGGCTGTGACAGGTGGGAGCACACACAGGTTCTCGTGGGCTGTGCAATTTCCTCTGGGGCATAGGGACAGACAGGTGCTTAGGGCTTGTCTGTTTCCTGTTACATTGCCGGCCTCAATGCCTATTCACTGGGCTGCCATCAGCACCAGCATTTATTCTCACCCAGTGGTGCCCATCTTCAATCACTGCCTGGGGTTGGGTGCAGACTGCGGGCGACCCATCTCGGTGCCGTGAACCCTGGCGTGATCCTTCAGGGACTCCTTGCAGCGGAAGTTCCTCCCGCACTCCTCGCACTGGTAGGGCCGCTCCCCAGTGTGCACGCGCTGATGCTTCAAGAGGTGATGTTTCTGGATGAAGCTCTTCCCGCAGGCGGCGCATTGGAAAGGCCGCTCCCCGGTGTGGATACGCTGGTGGTTCTGGAGGTGCTCCTTGCGGCTGTAGCTTTTGCCGCACTCGGTGCATTTGTAGGGCCGCTCCCCGGTGTGGACCAACCGGTGCCGGACGAGGTAGGACTGGCAGATGAAGTGGATACCGCACTCGGAGCACTGGTAGGGCCGCTCCTGGCCGTGGCTCCGCTGGTGGACGACGAGGCTTTTCTTCAGGCCGAAGCTCTTGCCGCACTGGAGGCAGGAGTAGGGCCGCTCGCCGGTGTGAACTCGGTAATGCACAGCCAGCTTGGAGGGTTCAGCAAAGCGCTTGGCGCACTGGGGGCAGGCGTAGGGCCGCTCCCCCGAGTGGATGCGGGCGTGGTAGTTGAGCCGGGACTGGTGGATGAAGCTCTTGTCGCACTGGCTGCACTGGTAGGGCCGCTCCCCGGTGTGGATGCGCTGGTGCAGCAGGAAGTGCTCCTTGCGGATGAAGCGGCGGCCGCACTGGGCGCAGGGGTAGGGGCGTTCCCCGGTGTGGATGCGCTGGTGCACCGTCAGGTTGAAGTACCGGCGGAAGCTCTTCCCACACTGGCTGCAGATGAAGGGCCGCTCCTCCGTGTGGGTCCGCTGGTGCTGGGTATAGTGCTCCTTGCGGCCAAAGGTCTTGGCGCACTGGGCACAGGCGTAGGGCCGCTCCCCGGTGTGGGTGCGCTGGTGGGACAGCAGGGTGTCTTTTCGGGTGAAGCTCTTGCCACACTGCAGGCAATGAAAGGGCCTCTCCCTGGGCAGGCTGAGCCGGGGGGGGACGACGCCCAGGGGCTCAGTGATTTCATTCCGTCTCCCCCTGCATTCGTTGGGCTGCCCCAGATGCACCACCAGGCCAGGCAGACTCTCACACGGTGCTCCCCACTCAGGAGCCTGCATCTCGCTCTCTCTGGATGTCCCCAGTTGCACCCCATGTGGCTTTGGGCTGTCATGGCCTTCGCCGACAGTCCCCTCCTCCGCTTTGATCACAAGCCCATTACCTGCTGCAACAAAACAGAACAGAATCCAGCACTGTTCCCCGCCCAATTTCATCTACTTGGGCCATAAGAAACCACTGGGAACGTATTCACTCAACACATGCGATCATGTCCCCTGCGCTGGGCATAGCAAATACAAGAGCTTCCTACTTCCTGACAGCTAATGAAGTTACTCCAGGGGCTTGGGCTGGCAGCAGTACCAACGCCAGCATGACCTGCTGGCCCTAACCCGAACACGTGCTGAGTTACCCAAACAGCCAGATTCCCAGGGCAGCTGATACACTATAGTGCCAGTTTCAATTTTCCACTTCTCTAGTCCAGAGCCCAGCACTGGTCAATAACACCACAGGGATCAGGGGCTGAGGCACAGGAGCTGGAAGAGACCTGATCACTGATTCTGCGTGACCTCGGGCAAGTCGCTTTTGTGCTTCAGTCTCCCAGTCTGTGAAATGAGAATAATGGCATTTTCCCACCTTTTCCAAGTCCCACAGCTCTTTTTTTATCTATAGGAAGTGCTAAATATTTCCATCCCCATCTGCTCAGTGTGATACCCACAAAAGATTTGCTGGACTCTCTCATTTAACTTCTCTCCCACTTTAAGAAAGTCTGTTACTCTATAACTCACACACGCTGGGATCCGCAGGGATTTCTCTCTCTTCCAGTTCTTGCTGATCTCTGCTGTACGACTCCTCCTCTAGTTTAACGCGGGATAAAACGTCAGGTGTCGAAACTGGGGAGTCTGTTCACGTAAACAGAGTTATTGTATTGCTATTTATTAATTTATTGCTGTAACATCTAGCAGCCTGGTCACAACACAAGCCCCCATCCTGCTAGGTTCTGTGCAAACACAGGCTTGTATATACTTTTCTAATGCAATTATAATGCTTCACAAGATCATAGGACTGGAAGGGACCTCAAAAGGTCATCTAGTCCAGCCCCCTGCACTCAAGGTAGGACTAAGTATTATCTAGACCGTCTCTGATAGGGGTTTGTTTAACCTGCTCTTAAAAATCTCCAATGATAGAGATTCCACAACCTCCCTGGGCAATTTATTCCAGTGCTTAACCACTCTGACAGGAAGTTTTTCCTATTGTCCAACCTAAACCACCCTTGCAGCAATTTAAGCCCATTGCTTCTTGTCCTACCCTCAGAGGTTACAATTTTTCTCCCTCCTCCTTGTAACAACCTATTATGTACTTGAATACTGTTATGTGCCCTCTCAGTCTTTTCTTCTCCAGTCTAACAGTAATACTTGCATATTATTTTTCATGCAGAAAGCTCAAAATGCTGTTCCAAGATGGATACACATTATTATCCCCTCTCATACACGTCCACTTTGAAAGCACCAGGAGGTTGACCTGGCTTGCCTCCGGCCACAAAGCAAGGCACTGATATACCAGGAAGAGAATTCCAGCCTCCCAAGTCCCAGCCCTGAACCTGATCCACTAAGCCACAGAAACCACCAAACACTTCGTAACAGATTTCAAAACCACCTGCAAACCGTGGGATGTTTTGGTATCAGGTATATTCCTTCAGCTTTGGAAACTTTTTTATTCATGTCTTTTTTGGCCATGTTAACTAGGCTCTTTTATCACACTCATTCCTGTGAGCTCATATGAGAGGCGATGGTTTAGCACCAGAGTTGAAATACCCAAATACTCTGGAATCACATGTTCAAATCCCAGGAGAGTCAACTGAGCTCTTAATTCTTCTCAAGTAGAGAAGTTCAGTGTCATGGGGGTTGCGCTGGGGAAGGTATTTCAGAGAAGACCTTAAAAATAGAGATGCTTTCTGGAGACAGTAGGAGCTCAGATTCATTCCTCAGGAGTACTCATCCTCAGCCCAAGTATCCTCTCTCTACTACTTCTGTGCAGCTGCAATGTGGTTGTCATGGCATCCCACCCCAGAGGTGGCTGCATTTCAGCGGTGCTGTGCACATGTAAAAGCGACAAAGAGTCCTGTGCCACCTTATAGACTAACAACCGTATTGGAGCATAAGCTTTTGTGGGCTAATACCCACTTCGTCGGATGCATGCAGAGCCCAGCACTGATCAGTAACATCATCTGGATCAGGGGCTAAAGGACAGGATGCATCCCATAAAAGCTTATGCTCCAATACGTTTGCTAGTCTATAAGGAGCCACAGGACTCTCCATCACTTTTGCAGATCCAGACTAACACGGCCACCTCTCTCATTCTGTAGTTTGTGACGGCCGTCGGATGAAAGGCCCTTTATAAACGTAAGATACGGTTGTTCACACATAGGAGAAACGTTGCTTTGTTTTTAAATTGCCTATGAGAAATTGAAACTGGTTCTCAGACCTTTGCTGGAGTGAGGCATGCACTGAATGGACATGGACATTAAGGCGGCTCCCGGTGGGACAAAGGGAAACTTTAGGGTCCAGATGTGCCAAATGCTGAGAACACAGAGGGTTAGATTCAGAGTCAGCTGGGAATGAGATCGGTGGAGATTCCAAGAGTGACAGCTCTCACAAGCAAGGACAACAGACATCCATGGACAAGGGGATTGTGTCGGGAACAAGAGGAGCTACCAAAGGGTTTATTCGATTTTTAGCTAAGTAAATAAAGTGAATAAACAGGACAAACGTGCAGTCCTGAGCTGTCAATATAGCCTCTTCCAGGAGCATTGAAACCACATCATATATATGTTTAAACAAAAAGAAAGTTTATGTGGAATGTCAGATACCAGGTAAGGACACAAATACCAGTGAGGGGCCCCCATGCAAGATCCTAGAGAGAGTTCAGTCCTTCATCTGGTAAGTTTACAAAGGTAAAAGAAAGCAAACTGTGGGCTAGTGATCTTTTAACCTGAAGATATAATCAGTCAATTGACAAAGCACATAGCAGCTTCACTCCACTGTCCATTTCAGATCTATTACTCACCAGTGCTGGGATCCGCAGGGGTTCCTCTCTCCTCCAGATCTTCCTGCACCCTGACACCTGGTTCTTCCTCCTGATCAGTCGGTGATAGGACGTCAGGTTTAGAGATGGTACAGTCTATTCATGGATAGAGACATTAAAAGACAAAGGGTCCAAGTAATATTCGCTAGGCACCTGACAGAAATTTAAAAAATCTAAACCACGCCCCACTGTCCCTGTTTCTCACAAGGAAGAGAGCGATCTGAACAGATTTTAATGTTATCTAAGATCAGAAGTGGGCAAACTACAGCCCGTGGGCCACATCCGACCCACGGGACTGTCCTGCCCGGCCTTTGAGCTCCCAGTCGCGGAGGCTAGCCCCTGGCCCTTCCCCTGCTTTCCCTCTCCCCCATAGCCTCAGTTCGCCAAACCGCCAGCGCTCTGCCCCACTGAAGATGGGTAACGGGGGGTTGGATAGGTGTGGGAGTCCCAGGGGGCCTGTCAAGGGTCAGGGCATTCAGGGGACAGGGAGGGTTGGATGGGGCAGAGGTTCTGGGTCAGGGGTGATCAGAGGACAGGGAACAGGAGGGTTTTGATAGGCATGGGAGTCCCGGGGGGGCTTGTCAGTGGGCGGGGCAGTCAGGGGACAGGGAGGATTGGATGGGGCAGAGGTTCTGGGTGGGGGGTGGTCAGAGGACAGAGAATAGGATGAGTTTGATAGGCGCGGGCAGGGGCCTGTCAGTGGGGTTGGATGGGGCAGAGGTTCTGGGTGGGGGGTGATCAGAGGACAGGGAACAGGAGGGGTTTGATAGGCATGGGAGTCTCGGGGGGCCTATCAATGGGCAAGGGTGTTGGTAGAGGTCGGAGCAGTCAGGGGACAGGGAGCGGAGGAGTTTGAAAGGGGGTGGGGTCTGGGGGAGCAGTTGGGGTGGCAGGTCCCGGGAGGGGGGCAGTCAGGAGACAAGGGGAGGGGGGTTGGATAGGATGAGAGTTCTGAGGAGGGCAGGAAGTGGGAGGGGGCAGATAGGGGGTGGGGGCCAGGCTGTTTGGGGAGGCACAGTCTTCTCTACCCAGCCCTCCATACAGTTGCCCTCGGGCCAAAAAGTTTGCCCACCCATGACTAAGACCATACAAGAAACTACATTAAAGCGTTAGTGGGAGCAGGATTGTAATTCCTAGAAGAGACGCAGGGGTTCCCAGAAATGATGCAGTTTGAAGACTTTTTCACTGCATCAATTTAATCCCCTTGTCCATTGACAAACCTCCAGAAAGGCCAGAGTCCATTTCAAAGGCCAGGCCAGGGATATGGGGAGAGACAAGACAGGTTGGTTTATATAATCACATGTTTCTGAGCCAGTAGAAATTAAAACATCATTTTGGTTTACTGCTACTTAATTACTACATTGGGGGGGAAACAGCAGCTCCCTTGACTCATCACACAATCTCCTCTAAAACGTGTGTGCATGTGCACAAGTGTGTAAGGTTTTAAATGGTATTAGTGATAAATAGGCTAGAGGCTACCACTATTCCCTTTATAATCTATGCAGCTTTGAGTCAAGAAACACCCTTTCACGAAGACAGCGGCACATAACCCCTGCACACAGACTAGCTCCGTTTTTTCCATGCGGGGGCGAAGCAAATAAACACACCCTTCAAATAAACAAACAGGACGAGAATTATCAGAGCCAGGGCTGTGTGTGTTCCAGGCTCCTTTCAGTTGGAGGATGGGCGGAACTGCCCACCTGTCAAAGGCTCTGTGGGACCTACATGTTCATTCACCGGACACCAAAGGATCTGTCACCTCCTAACTATTTATTTATGTGGCTTACCAAGGAGAAAAACCACGAAGAACTAACCAAGGTGCTGTCCCCATCTTTCTTTCATCACCCTAAGCTCTGATCAGGCCTTTAGTCAGTGAACCTGGCAACCTGACACTTTGCTAAACTCACAGCTTTTCATCAAGATGTGAAATCCGATCTTTACCCAGGGAGATCAGAGAGTCATAGCTGTCTTTCATCAAGTTCTTGTAAAGCTCCTTCTGCCATTCTTCTAAACTCTCCCACTCCTCCCTGGAGAAGTGGGCTGAGATGTCGTCAAACACAACCGGGATCTGAAATCACAAGCATCACACACACAGCACTTTCGGCTGCCTTCCCATCTGCACACATCTTGCTTTTAATCTTGTATTAAAAGATGGCTGGGCAGGCACCAACAGCGACCAACACCCAGCATGTCCCACCGGCTGTTTGGGTTAGTTCCTCTCAGACAGGCAGCCACAGCACAAATGGCACAAACTGATACCTTGCTGGTATTTTTGCCAGACAAGACCAGGAATGGATAAGGAGAGAGAATTTACTCTTTGATCCTTACCAGTGAGGATTAGTGGGAAGAAGCATGGCCTAGTGGTAAGGAAGGAAAACTCAAGTTAGCAGGCTTGGGAGCTAACCTCAGCTCTGACACTGACATGTAGTCTCATATGAAGGGCCAAACTGGGTCAGACCAATGGTCCATCTAGCCCAGTATCCTGTCTACTGACAGTGGCCAATATCAAGTGTTTCAGAGGGAATGAGCAGACCAGGTAATCATCAAGTGATCCATCCCATCTCCCTTGACCATCCTGTGCCTCTGTTTCCCCATATGTTCAATGGGGATACTGCTGCTTCCCCAGCACTTTAATGTGCTTACAACCCAGGTGAAAGGTGTGATACACTTGTAAAGGAGACTTCACCATCTAGGCTACCGCTTTCTGCTGCTCGTGACAGGTGACACCTGATTTAAATTGTGCCCAACTGGAGATCAGGGAAGCCGGAAAGCTAGATAAAGATGCCTTGGTCTAAAATAAACTTTGGCATTTATATATCTGCCCACAATTATTCAGTTCTCTCGCACCATTCAGTGGAGGAGCTATGGTACCGCTCCCACACAACAGGCCCACTATTTCAGCATCTCTTGGATACATTCATGGGTCATTCAATGGCCATTAGCCAAGATGGTCAGGAACGCAACACCATGCTCTGGGAGTCTCTAGCGTCTGACTGCTAGAAGCTGGGACTGGAATACACGGGATGAATCACTCAGTAAAATGCCCTGTGCTGTTCACTCCTCTGAAGCATCTGGCACCGGCCGCTTGTCGGAGGACAGGACACTGGGCCAGAAGGACCATTGCTCTGACCCAGTGTGGCCATTCTTACATTCTCTGCTGGATGCTTTGTAGCTTGCTCTACCTGAGGCCCAGTAAATTGCAAAGGGGGAAGCCAGCTGACTGGCAGTAAGTATGCAGCCAGATTGGAAAAGCATCTTGGAGATCATGAGAGGAAGAGCAGAGAACAATAAATCAGGTCTGGCAATCAAACACCAGGCAGGTGTTCACCTCACCCCATCATGCTCCTAAATCAGACTGATCCAGGGTGGTGCAGAGATCAGGGAATGTTAAAAAGCCTGTCAACAGGTGATCCAGCACCAAGCTTTACTTCCACTGCTTAGTGCGAGCTGGGATATTTGCACTCAGGGCCTAAATCCGTTTGAGGATCTGGGCCTCTGATGAGATAACGGGTCCCTAGACAGTTACCTTGGGGACTTCTCCCTTCATGCCTGGGGGGAGTCTCAGGATCCAGAAGTTCCTGTTCTTCAGCAGGTTCTCCATGTTCTCCAGTCTCCTCTGCAGTAGATTATTCTCCTGGATCAGAGTCTCCAGCACGGCCCATTTACTCTCCAGCTGGCTCCCAAACTCCACCACTGTCCTCTCACAGTCTATTAGTTTCTTCTCAGTCTTCTCCGTTCTCCCCTCCAGACTCAGCAACCGGGTGGCGTGAGAATCCACCTTCCTCTCCACGGCATGGATGGCAGGCAGGACGGCGAGGGAAATCCCCGCACTTTGCAGCGGGCTCTCTCCCGGGGGGGTCCCTTCCGAAGCTGGGAGGGGCTGCCCAGGCCCGGGGCAGGGGGTGGCCGGAGCCTGCTCAGAAGGACAAGACCCCAAGCTGAAGCTGGGGGGGGCACGTTCCCAGCTAAGCGGTGAGAGGCGGGGAGCACTGGGGGCGCCCTTCCCCAGCGCTGTGCCGGGAGAAAGGGGCTTTAAAAGGCGGCCACGGCTGGAGCGCCTACCGGCGAGACAGGGAGGCTGGGGCCAGAGGAGGAAAACGACCCCCGGGGGCGATGCCAGCTCCCGCGGGGATCCCACCTCACCGGCCCCGGGACAGGATCCCGCTTTCACGCCGGGGCGATCCCGGAGCCCCCCGCACAATCCCCGCGGGCTGCTGCCAACCCGAGACAGAGCCGCCCCGGTCCGTTCTCCCCGGGCCCCCCGGCCGCCCCCGCCCCGGGGCTCAGCCCCCCGCCCGCCGGGCCCTTACCTGGGCCGCGGCCCGCTCGGCCATGCCCCCCCCGGGCGGTTCTGCAGCGGGCCCGGCCCGGCCGAGCTCCGCTCCCGCTCCGGGCTGGGCAGAGTCCCGGCGCCGCCTCGCCACGGGCCGGCCCCGCTGCCGGGCGGAGCAGAGCGAGCGCGGCCGGGAGGGAGCCGCGGCCTGGCTGCCGGGGACCGGGACCGGGGCGGCAGCGGCCCCTGGCGGCGGGAATCGCCTCCCTCTCCCCGCCGTCACCGGGCGGGGGAACAGGCTCCGCCCCCGGAGGACGCGCCCATCCCCGTCTCCTCAGGCCACGGGCGGCTCCCGCCAGCCAGCGAGCCGGGGCTGGGCACTTGCCCCCTTTCCACGGCCCACGAGCGGGACCACGCACTGCCCGCCCGCTGCTAGCCCTGCCCTGGTCCCCATCTCAGGGGACCTCGCTCTCTCCCCAGGGTGCCTTGGCCGGGGGGATCCGGTCAGTAGCCAAGTGTCCCCCACAAAACCAGCTCTGGGAACAGAACCAAGCGGCGCTTGGGCTACGGGGCCTGCGGGAAACCCGGGCGGGGGGGGGGCGGTGGGGAAAAGGGGCTGAAGAGGTTTTTAATGCAAAGGTGTTAGAAAGTTCGCTTGGGCTCAGTGACAGTCAGTGCCTGTGACTTAGGGAGGGGGGTTAAAAGAATCACCAATAACTCTTGGCCTTTTGTCTCCCCTCCTCAGCACCAACCCATTTGTGGATGCTGAGAGTCACCTGCATTTTCCTTCTGAGAGGTAAATTCCCCCTCCCTCGCCCCTGCTTGGATCATCGGTCTGACCCTGTGGGGCTGTTCTTATGTTCTGGTTTTAGGAGATCAGATAGGGTTGGTTTTTTTGGCTTATTTGTTGTATTGCTGGAGTAAATGAGGCACCTTATATGCTTAAACGTTGCCTCACAACATTTTTAAGTGATCAAAACATTATCCCAAATAGCAGAATGTACAAGATACTTTGACCCAGACTCTAGATTGAGCCTAGCAGCAGCCAGGGAGGCACCGAGCGTAATGAGAATGGTTAGGCCAGCAAGTGGCTTGGCAAGGAAGAACAGAAATGCTTTGAGGAAAATGTTAGGAAAATATAGGCCTTGAGTCTGCTCTCACTCAGAGTGGTGTAAACCAAAAGTAACTCCACTGCAGTCAAAGATGTAACACTGGCCTCTGTGAGATAAGAGTCAGGCTACAGGAAGCTGAAATGGAGTAACCCCAATGGGGCAGAGGCCTTGAGCAGACTCTATACAGAGTGGACTCTACCCACAGTAGTGATATAGCCACATGAAATAAATACATTCAGCACTGTCACAGGTTCAAAAATCATAAGTCAGCCTCCTCTGCCCCTCCCCAAAAGATTATTTAAAAAGTAATAGATGCCCCCAAGACTCAAGCCAAGACTGCAAGAGTTAAGTGGCTTTTGGGTAGGAGTGAAGGTTCTGCTTTCTGATTAGTGTAAACATATTAAAAATCAGTAAGGAGAAAACCCATCAATGGGGAGTGCAGAAGCCCATGAACAGCTGGAAGTAGAGCCCTGAAGCAGGACAGGTTAGGCAAAAAACCCCCAGCCTGCTGTAATTTACCCACAACCACTCAATCTCTCATCAATTTACCAAGAGTAGCCTGAGAGAGAGTGCTAATTATTTTGTGTTTATCTTTCCTACATGTGTTTATCTCCTTCTCTCTGAATCTGGTGTAGTACACCAGCTTGTCAGGTCAGAGAATCCCCTTCACAGAGTACGTTGTTCTGTGACATGACAGATGCACACTCAATCATTGGTGTATCAGCTTGCTGTCAGGGCTGTGAACAACTTTTCCCTTAAATGTTTTTCAAAAGCAATAATAGTCCTGACAGATAAATAACCTGGATGGTATGTTTCAAAGTTCTAAAATGAGTGTTTACACAGTTTAATAAAACTTACTTTTTGTCATCATTAAAAAACCCGGCACCTTACAAGGCAAAATGGTGTTGCAATTTGTTTTGACATTCCATGTATTATAAACAACAGTTTATCATAAATAAGATTTTCAGCAATGTAAAACAAGATTCTCTTCTTTTTTAAATAAAGGTTTTAATACTTAAATTTAAGCAAGGAATAGACAGATTTCACGTCTATTATAACAGGACTTAAAGAGTGGTTTTGTTTTTTTACATGGTTTAAGCAAGATTTGTTTTATTGTTTTAGAGGTAAAAATTGTGTCTGAATTCCATTTTTATATATATACATATATTAACTGACAGTATTTTCTTTTGTTTCTTTTTTTTTTTTTTTAAAGTACCATGAGGGAATCTCTCTCTCATGGGATCCAAGGTTTTTCAGGGTAGAAGCAGGATAAAAATGCAAGAAACAATGCAGGAGCAGGTGGAAGTAGTACTGGGTATCGCAGGGTGGAATGGGAGCTGTATTAAAAAGAATAATCAGCCAAGGGCTCTAGCTGAAAGCAGAAAGCAACAGCAGCTTTCACCCCACTGCTTGTCTCTACACATTGCAATAGGGTCCATGTTAGAAGTGTGATTTGCTTCTAGATATTTACAGTATCCTGAACACTGTAGCAGGTAACTGCAAGCTCACTGCGATGTAACGGTCCACATTCCTCTTGCTGGGCTCACTCAAGAGGCTCTGTTAAACCTTGGTTAACAGTGGACAATGGAGTGGAAGATGGCAGCCTTCACACGGGCCCACTCTGCTAAGTGAGAATTCACAACGAATGCCATCAACTCAGCGACCGAACATAGCTCAGCGATCTCCTGGTCATCAGAGCTGCAACTCAGCAAATCCTAACGTTCCTCCTCAGGGCCATACAACGTGCAAACAGGCCCTGGAATAAGAATCCTGCAACTTAATGTTGAAGGAGTCTCTTGGGCAAAATGCCAATGTCCTGGAAACTTGCTGAAGACTCATAACATAGATGTCCTCATATTGCAAGAGACCCACATTGGCAACAACCAACAGGATAGGCGCTACCATATCTATGAATACAACCTAACAACTATCATCATCATCCTAAATATGGCTTGGCAATATACATCAAGGACACCATCACAGCTTTTAATGTTATTTCACCAGCCGAAGAGGAGATCACATTTACCACAACTATCAGAGTAGGAGAGCTCCACATTACCAACGTCTATAACGCCCCTAGCACAAGATGGCCAAAACCAGCACTACCCAGGACTCCTATTCCATGCATCTATGCAAGTGATTTTGTCACCACGCTCTGTGGGGCTATAAAGCAAATTAAAATGATGGCTAAGATCTCATGAACTGGATATCTGCACAAGATTTACAACTAATTTATGAACTAAAACAATCAACATTCCGTTCAAGCTGCTGGCAATGTGGACACAATCCAGACCTAACATTCATGTCTAGAGACCAGTGTGGTAATACTCTTGTGAAGTACTATTGGCATTTCCAAACAGCCAACACAGGCCTATAATGATCTAGGTAGGTATCAAAATTCCTGTGTTCTTTCCGAAACAGGTACCACGATGGAATTTTGCTAACGCGGATTAGGATGTCTACAAACAGACTGTTGAGAAAACTGTTGCAAGGATTCCAGTGAGACCAGAATGCTATCAACAGGTCACAGGCCTCTTGAAAGTAGCAGGAAAGAAGAACATTCCCCAAGGCTTCCAGAGAAAGCACACTCCCTGCCTGGACACTACTACATCTTAGGGCCACTAATCCCACAGAGTACTGGCCTCCAAAAATCTGGCCAAACTCAATAGCTTCCAAACTGGTGGAGAACACAAAAGGACCACTTGATAAAACACACAAGAGGAGAAGTGTATGAACAACTCTACCCAACACTTGCCTCAATTCCCTGAGGACCTTCCACTGTCAGCACTGAGGAAGTAAAAGGACTTGCCGTGATGAAAAAAGGAAAGACTGCAGACCCTCACAGTATTCCGCCAGAATTCCTCCACCATCTCAGTCCCAAAGGACTCCAGTGGCTAGGAACATTGTACTCCATTACTTTAAGAACAGTACGGTCCCTGAAACATAGCATGAGGGACTGGTGATTGCCATTCCAAAGCCTGGAAAGCCCCCTGATGGAACAGAAAACTATAGGGCAATTTCTCTACTATGTATAACTGGTAAACTTCTTCAACATATCAACCTCAAAAGAATATGTCCTTTTACTGAGCCAATTATCCCTGTCGAACAGGCAGATTTTCGGCCAAAACCTAGTTGTTGTGACCAAGTTCTGGCACTCACAACTCACACTGAATCTGGCTATCAAAAAAACCTGAAGACTGGCAGTTTTTGCTGACCAGTCATCTGCGTTTGATACTGTATGGATTAAGGGCCTGTTGCTGAAACTTGTTAAAATTATTCCTTGCTACCAAACACTTTGCAAGCTGTGGACCATGCTGAGTAACAGATGCCTATGAGTGTACCTGGGTAATTAGACCAGTTCACCCTGTACCATAAACAATGGTTATCACAAGGCTCTGTACTTGCGCCAATCCTTTTTAATTTTTACATAAGTGACATGCCTCCAACTAAATCATGAAAATTTGGCTATGCAGATGATCTTGCCATGACAATCCAAGCATCAAATCTCCAAGACATTGAGAAAGCATTAACTGAGGACCTCTAAAATGTGGAACAATGTTTCTGGAAATAGAGGCTCAAACCAAACTCTGGAAAAATAATAGTAAGCGCATTTCATCGTGGTAGTAAGAGTGCCAAAAACATACTGAAAGTAGCTTTCTGTAGTAAAAATGTGCAACATGATTACACTCCAGCATATCTGGGAGTGAAACTCGACCACACCCTCTCCTTCCATCATCATCTAGAGAAGGTAGCTACAAAGATAAAAACAAGAGCCAACATAATCCAGAAACTAGCAGGTACACCTGGGATGCATCAGCATTGCGAACATCTGCACTAGCACTTGTATATTCAGTAGCTGAGTACTGTGCACCGCTGTCGAGCATGCAGCCACACGCAACTTGTGGATAACCACCTAAATACAACAATGCAGTGCAAAACAGGAACTCTTAAGTTGACTCCAACACTATGGCTAGTTGTCCTGTCTAACATCGCTCTCCCACCAATAAGCCGAACAGCTGCAACGTTCTGCGAAGCTCAGTGGATCTAGGAAAACAGATGCCTTCCTATTCACAAAGCCCTTGACAGCATCTCTCACCTCCCCGCAAGTCTCTCTGGGAACATTTGTTTAGCCTCAGGCAATCAGGTTGTGATCAGGAGGAGGCTTGGAAAGCAGATTGGGCTAAACAAAATTAAAATAATAAGCATCTCGTGCCAGACGCCATGCAGAAGGCTCCTGGGTTTGACCTTCCACAGTCATCTTGGTCCAACTCCAAACCAAATTTGAACAAACCATGGTAGAGGTGGATTATCTAATGCACAAATGGAAAATCAAGGACTCCTTGGTGGACGAGTGTGGTTCCCCATGACAGACCATCAAACACAGCACTACCTACTACCCAATTTATAAATATGAAGGAGACATCGGTGCAATAAATCCTGCTACTCCTGATGTAGCCATTTGGCTCCATTGACTTCAGGTGAAATTGTAGTTGCTGCTCTGCACCAGCCATACAAAAGAAGAACAAATTACAGTATGTCACTCAAAATAAAAGCTTCAGAGAGAAACTCTGAAACGGCTGAGGAAATATTGGAGGGGAAGGTGGGAGCAACTGTCTTCTCACTCTGAAGGATGAGGTAACAGTGCAACCTTAAGTTTTAAAAGTCATGATGAGATCTACACGTCACATGATTAAAAAAATAACACAACTGCGCCACACACAGATGCACCCCACCTGCCCAAGTGAAAAGCTCCACGGTGGTGACCTGCCCAGAAAGTTCCTGGGTCAGGAGTCTGGGAGAACAGCTCTTTGGATTTACCTACTAACATAGGTGCAGGAAGAAGAGGTGCTGCCTCACCCCCTGGCTTAAAAGGGTTTCCATCATGTAAAGTGTTCACAGTTTGGTTCAATGGCTCTCATTATACCCCACAATACAAATCATTCCAGCACCCCTCCCTACTCATCTCCCACGTAGTCCCCATTTTTTCAGGGTATTTCTCATTATCTCCCCTTTTTTATTTT
>ML677391.1:5663738-5741642 GCA_007922305.1 Dermatemys mawii | reverse complement strand
ACCCCCTGGGGGCAGAGTTGGGGTGGGGGTTTCAGGGAAGGGGTTGGAATTGCGGCAGGGAAGCGGTGTGAAGAGGCAGGCAAGGGGTGGGGCCTCCTGGAAAGTCCTCATTTGGCCTTGTGGTCATTTGAGTTTGACACCCCTGGTCTGGACCAACTGGGTCTGGCCAGTGAGTTATTGGACACCTTGAAGCCAGTAAGATCACTTCATGCATCTAAGGTGTAATAAAGTGAATTAAAGGGCCTGCACACACATCAGAAGATATGAAAACCCATTCAGTACCTATGTTTGTACCTCTCAGCACTAGCTGGGACATTGTTACCTTGGGGACTTCTCCCTTAGTGCCTGGGGGCAGTCTTAAGATCCAGAAGTTCCTGTTTCTCAGCAGGCTCTCCAGGTTCTCCAGCCTCCTCTGAAGGAAATTATTCTCCTGGATCAGCGTTCCCAAAATAGTCCATTTACTCTCCAGCTGGTTACCAAATTCCATCGCTGTCCTCTCACACTCTCTTAACTTCTTCTCAATTGTCCCTGTTCTTCCCTCCAGATTCACTAATCGCGTGGCGTGGGAATTCACCATCCTCTCCACGGCTTGGACGGCAGCCACGACTGTCCACAAGGAGATCTCTGTAGGGTGATGGTGAACTTCCCTCACGGGAGTTTGTTCGGGAAGGGCAGGAGCCTGCTTGCGTGAAGAGAAACAAAGTCACCATCAGGGAAAAACAGCCTAAGAGCCGTTTCTCTTCCTGCACTGAAGCAGATTTTCAATGGAAACCCCACAATGTCTGACTCCTGTGAAGGGTGGAATATTCACAGGCATTAGGAACAAAAGGGACCATTCGATTATCAGCCCGACCCGCACTCCACGGGCCATCCAGTTTTACCCAGTTACTCCTGTACCAAACCACTAGCCCAGCGCTTCGACAACTGGGACTCCGTTTTCAGGAGGCTGCCGGGGCTGAAGCCGCCGGCGGCGGCTCCGCGAAGCTGAAGCGGGGAGGTGGGGCTGCCGGGGGTCCGGTTTTCAGGCAGAACGTCCAGCCGAAAAGGGACCCCGACGGCTCCGGGCGGGACCGCCGACCCGGCCGTTAACACACGAACAAGCGACGTGTCTTGTCGCTGTCCACAAGCCCCACGCACCGCGGCGGCGGCGGGGACCCCCAGCCCCCCAGGGTGCCCATCCCCGGGGCCAGGGAGGCTCCCGCCCAGACCCAGACCCAGACCCTCCCCCGCCGGACCGGGCCGGGCCAGACCTGCGCCCAAGGGAGCCGCCCGGCACCGGGCTCCTTCGCTCCAGCGCCGGGTTCCGCCCCAGCCTGAGCCGCTCGGGAACCCCCGGCCCGGCCCGGCACCGCGCTCCCCGGGGCTCAGCCCCCCGCCCGCCGGGCCCTTACCTGGGCCGCGGCCCGCTCGGCCATGGCCCCCCCGGGCGGTTCTCCAGCGGGCCCGGCCCGGCCGAGCTCCGCTCCCGCTGCGGGCTGGGCAGAGTCCCGGCGCCGCCTCGCCACGGGCCGGCCCCGCTGCCGGGCGGGGTGGAGCGGAGCGCAGTGCATGCCGGGAGCGAGCCGCCAAGAGAAACGCCTGGCGCGGAACCCGCAGGGCTGGCGCGCTCGGACAGCGCCGCCTGCAGGGCGCGGCGGGGAACGCAGCTCTCGGCCTAGACTGTTCAACCCCAAAGGCCCCATCCGTCCTGCCCGCAGCACCTGGCCCTGTGACCCTATCACATAGGGACAGCACTGATTCGGAGACTTTAAACCCCCAGGGCCTCTAGGGTCCCCTCGATCGAGCTCCTGGACCAGCCCTTCCATTTCACCCCTCACCGCTCCAGCTCCCAAGCCTGTCTGCCTAAAGCAAAGGGCAGATATACATCCCCTGCCACAGCGGGTACGGAAATACCTGGCCCTAATGCCAGGGCCCAGGCTGGGCCCTTCCGACAGTTCAGTCACACACAGGGCAAGCCCCTGCCAATTGCCTTTGAAGGATCCTGGAGAGGCAGGGTTACCATCCCTTGCGGCTTGTCCTGGAGTAGGGTGACCAAACAGAGCTGGACCAAGGATTGGGGAAGGTGCAGGGGGAAGCAAATAGGTGCCTAGATAAGAAAAAGTCATGACAGACAGGACAGATGGTCACCCTCTCCTGGAGTCTCCAGGGATTAAAGATTACATCATGGGATGAAATCTTCAGGAATTCATCCCACCACAGCTGACAACCCTGGGGAGAAGATGAAGGGCCCAGATTTGCTCTTGTGAATCGTGGAAAGACTTCAAGGAGGCTACTTCCAAACCCAGCCCTACCGGCTCCCTCGCACATGAAGAATTGCTGTTCCGGATGAGACCAGTTCCCCATCCACATCCAGTGGTCCATCTCTGACAGCAACCATTACCAGCTCCTTCAGGGGAACACAATTTCCACAGTGGAAGCCTAATCTCAGGCAGTTCGTGACAAGCTTATCCAATGGCACCCTGATCATTGATTGCAGTCTATAGGCTCCATCATAGTATAAATAATACCTTTTTTGGGGGGAGGGAATAAATTCCCTGAAACAAGAGAGTTTAGATCCCTTATATCTGTATAAATATTGAATCATGCTTCTAGACCCCTACTAAGAAACTGGCACTGACAATATCTTGTGGCAGAGAGTTCCACTGGCTCATTAGGTGTTGTGTAAGATAAAAATAAATGCTATCAACTTTAAATTAGTTGCCTTTCAATTTCACATATCTTCTTGCTCTTTTTTATGAGACAGGAAAAACAGGAGCACCCAATTTACCTTCCATGCCATTTAACTCAAATGACAAAAACGGATGGGCAAAAAAAAAAAAAGCACTATTAAATATTTAGCATTTTCGCTCTTCTAGTTAAGTGCTGACAGAACTCCCAATCTACATGTCTATTTCTTCCAAAAGGACCTCTACGAAAACAGAAAAAAGACTAAACGATGTCAAGTGGGAAAAACAAATTTCTTTGGAAACTAACAAATCTTTCAGGTCCTTTGTATACATCACCATAAAGAAACCTAAGAGAGTGTACACTTACTTCTTCTATCCCCTTTGGGAATGCTGTGTTTTTACCTTAGCCCTCCAAAGAGGCACATCTGATTTTTTGTAGTCACAATGTTCCCTCTAATTTTTGACAGGCTGTGCGTGCAAAAAATTTCTTCTGTGCAAATTTTTGTGCTTCTATGAAAATGTTTGTGCATGCAGTGTTTCGCCGTGTGCGCAGGGTTTAGAATGTGTGTGTGCGCACACACGCAGAGCTTAGAAGGAACAGTGCACCACACCCAACTATCACCACAATAGACTATTATTTTTGAATCAATACGTTTTGTCCATTTCACTTTTGTTACAATTGTTTTTATTAGAATAAGTGTCAGACGGACAATGTTACAAGACAGATTTGTCATCCAGGTTACAAGATAAGATAAGAGAGGTACAGTAGAAAGGCAGACAAGAGTTTTGCATGGCAAACATATCCATTTAAGACAAATCAGAAGCAAACTATATACAGGTCACCAGTAATAAAACCAAATTAAGCTTCATATGGTATAAAAGGCAAAACCAAAATGGTACCCAGCAATAGTAGAGGGGAATGTAAGTAACCTGGTGTTATTGAAACGCCAGTGCGAATGGAAGGGTGAGGAGGGGTATCAGAAGCAATACACACTTACATAAGAAAAACTGCCATTTCTGTAACTTCACAAACCTGGAATTTCCATGCTCAGTTTTTATGAATCTGCTCACAAACCATAGCACCATCGGGAGAATCGGTGACACTATACATGTTCAGCTTCTCAGTGTTCATAACAGCCCGTTATCCCCACCATGAATGGTTTGTGGGGAAAGGATCATCAGCCATTTCCACCAGTGAGCGATGATGGGGTTTAGCTGCCATTATACATGTGAGAACATAAGTCCCTATAAAAACCCACACAGAACAACGCAAGGAAAAAACCCTAAACAAAACTTGAGGAGGCCAGGCCAGGCCAGGCGCAGCCCTAATGTTGAGATCATCATCTGAACCTTGGACCAAAAGGAACCAATTCCTGAGGACAGCCAGCAAGAGACAGGCTCTGGAACTGCAGGACAGCGACACCTTCCCGCTAGGTGGGCAGGGATTAGGAGACATCTTGCAGGAACAGCAGATGAGATTTCAGCCCCAGGGAATCAAACCTGAACCCTGGCCCTGACCCTGTTTTATTGGGATCCAGACATGCCGCCCCACCAGCTCGCCCTGAACCGTGGGGCTAGCTTGTGGCCACTCTGTCATTCATACAGCAAGGTGGCGCACGCAGGGAACACTGCACAGCCCTAGACTCAGACACGGCCCTGGGCCCCAGAGAGTTAACCAGCTAAATGGGACAAGACACGGCAGAGGAAAACAGATGGGTGGGGGGATGATTGACTGGCAGGAGGAGGAAGGGGCAGGGGTTGCTCCGAGCGGAGAAGTGGCTCTGTGCAAATGAGAAGGGGGGATGGGGAGCATGATCCTGAGAAGAGGAGGAGTCAGGCAGAACTAGGAAGCAGGATCTGGACTCAGCACTCCAAGGCCTTTACCATGAAGGTGCCAGGTATTGGCCAAACCGCAGCGGTTAACCCTTTCATGCACGCAGAGCTAGAGAGCAGCCCTACACCTCCCGCCCTTCGCACATCCTGCCTCCCCCTGCAGCCTCGAGTGAGCAAGCACTGCAATCTCACATGCTTTAGCCAGCTGGTGCAATGCAGAGATCAGCCGGCGGGAGGAGGCGATACCGGGGGAGCAGCCCTTTAAATTACAATTGGCCAGGGAGAGCCCCACTCCAGCCCTGAGGCTGAAAGGAGGCGGCGGGCGCTTTCCCAGCCTACAAGCGCAGGGATGAACTGGTCTGGCCGTAAAAGGCTTGTTATGACCTAGTCACCCATCGCACTCCCTGGTGTTTTCCCGGTCTCCAGTCTTTGCCCAGGGGAAGCCTGCTCTGCCCTCTGCTGATCCTGTGGCGGCATCAGACCTGGGAAGCCAGCCCCACCCTTTGCACACTTGCAGGGCGTCCTGGTCTCGTGGCTCTGCAGATGCTTGTGGAGGCTGGTCCTGGCCTTGTAGCTCTTCTCGCAGATGGTGCATTGGAACAGCCTCTCCCCAGAGCACGCTCGCTGGCCATTGGGCAGATACGGCTTCTGAGTGGACGTCTCCCCACCCTCAGCGCACTGGCCGGCCTTCCCCCTGGCCAGGAGCTGCTGGCCCGCACAGAGCTCGGCGGGGCAGCTGGAGTCCTTGCTGCGCTCCTGGGGATTCTCCTTCCCGTGGCTCCGCTGGTGTCGGAGGAAACTCCCCTTCAGCCGGAAGCTCTTCCCGCATGTGGCGCACTGGAACGGCCTCTCCTCCACGCGGACTTGTCGGCGATTCAGAAGGAGCCACTTCCGGCTGCAGGTCTGCTCACAGCCGGTGTATTTACATGGCCTCTCCCCAGCGTGGCTCGCAGAGTGTTGGATGAACTCCGAATGGCACCAGAAGCTCCTGGCACACTCAGTGCACTGACACGGTCTCTCTCTGGCATGGCTCCTGGGCTGTTTCCCAAAGCTCACTTGCAGCCGGAAGCTCTTCCCACGCTTAGTACACGTGAGATATGGCCTCCCTCCTGCACGGCTCGCCTGATGGATGAGGAGAGGCCTGATAGCTCTGAAATCTCTTCCTGGTGGAGTCGGCTCCCCCAAGACAATGCCTGCCGGGCTCCTTGGCGGTGTTACGGAGCCGCACTGACCCTCCCAGGCTGTTGTGGCAACCAGACTTTGGGAAACACTTTCCCCTGAACTTCCCAGGAGCAGGTCACACGGCTCCAAGTCTTCAGAATCTTCCTCATGTTCCTGCACCTCTGTTTTAATCACCATCACCTCATCTGCAGCAACAGAGAGAGAATCAGAGACATCACTCCCTTTGCCTGAGGGAGCCAGAGAAAGGAAGCCTCTGCTGAGTCAGCCATTCAGTGCCTCAATGCAGGAAAAACACACGTGTCGGCTTACTGAACTTGGCTGGTAGAGTAGACAAGGGGTACAGTCTTCAAAAGAGCCTAGGTGACTTAAGAAACTTAGTCCCATTTGGAAAAGTTACCAGAGACTTTTTAAACTGGTATTTAGGCACTTTTGAAAACTTTCCCCAAGATAAATAATGAGCACACACACACGATCTAGGGCCCGATTTTCAAATCTGTAGAGCAACCCCTCTTCCTCCTCAGCACTTCTGAAAACCAGACCATTAGTATCTAAACAGAGACAAGATTTATTGCCTGAAAACTTGCCTGTAAACCAGAAGCTTCACATCTTTGGCTGGAGCTCTGGGAAAACGGTGTATTTAAGACCCAGGAAGTATGAAGGGTCAGCACAGAGTCTAGAACAGGGGTAGGCAACCTATGGCACGGGTGCCGAAGGTAGCACGCGAGCTGATTTTCAGTGGCACTCACACTACCTGGGTTTTGGTCACCGGTCTGGGGACTCTGCATTTTAAATGAAGCTTCTTAAACATTTTAAAAAATCTCATTTACTTTACATACAACAATAGTTTAGTTATATATTATAGACTTATAGAAAGAGACTTTCTAAGAATGTTAAAATATATTACTGGCACGCAAAACCTTAGAGTGACTAAATGAAGACTCGACACACCACTTCTGAAAGGTTGCGACCCCTGATCTAGAAAGTCTAGATAACCGAAGAGAAAAACTGCCTAGTTAAGGTTGTCAAGAATCAGAGGGGTAGCCGTGTTAGTCTGGATCTGCAGAAGCGACAAAGAGTCCTGTGGCACCTTAAAGACTAACTAAAGTATTGAAGCATAAGCTTTCGTGGGCTAATACCCACTTCATCGGATGCATGCCTCCAACAAAGTTGGTATTAGCCCACGAAAACTTATGCTTCAATACTTTAGTTAGTCTTTAAGGTGTCACAGGACTCTTTGTTGCTTCTAGTTAAGGTTGTAATTCTATTCCCATTATAATCCTATTTTCATAAACTCAAGTCTTCAGAAATTACCCTTTTCCCTGAAACTTTTCATACATGGCTCAAAACCAAATGGGATTTCTTTTTCCCCCCTTCCAAAAGTTTGAGTGAGATCTGTCTGGACATATGTGGAAAAAGATAATTAATCTTCTCAGTTATGTAATTTTGCTGCTGATATTGGTGCTAAGTAGTATCTTAAACTTGTGGGTCAAATTCTCAGCTGAGGTAAATTGCCAGTCCTCCACTGACGGCACTCCACCAATTTACAACAGCTGAGTATCTACCCCATTTCAAATTTCACATGTGGCTAGTCCTTAGTGAGGAATAACTGCTTAGTACATTTGGGAGTGAGGGGGAGAATATTTTAAACAGTAAAGTCCTAATGCATAAAAAGTGTTTTTTGTGAATGTGCTGTAAAAATGCCCATTAGTTAGTCCATAATCCAATACAGCTGCAAAGTTCACACTGTGCTACCCTGTCCAATGAGGCTGCTAGACGTTTGATATATTTACTGAGTGCTGCGAACAAACATAACGTACGGCATTGCAGAAACCCAACAGACATAGCTCAAAGCAGCACGGACAGCTTCTCCCTCCGCCCCTATTTCCCTCTTTTCTGTCTTTTTAAAAGAAGAGACAAAAGAAATTAAATGCAAAATAAATCTTGCGTTAATGCAATGCTAGCTCCCAGCTTTGAACTAAGAAGCAGAAGTGAAGATTCTGATCATGTTAACTTAGCTACGTCATGTGTCTGTCAAGCTTAGGAAACAGCATTTCTCTTGGAATAGTTGCATTTGGACAGTGTCGAGATTGCAAATCGTCTCCTGGGTTTGAGGAAAAGAGGATTTCCAGCTGTTATTTCACACCCTATCAAAGTGGTTACAATCCATCTCACCTGTGCAGAGCTCGGTAGGGATTTGCCTTTCCTCCAACACCTGCATATCCCACATACTCGGCTCTTCCTCAACGTCCCTCCGGCACGAAGCGTAGCGGGCAGAAGCTGGGCATCCTGTTCGTGGCAGACAGAGGAACGCACTGCTTTTCTGAGCTCTACAAACACTACACAAGGAAATGTCAACAGCTCGTAACCCAGTGCAGTTTCTGGGTTGGAGGAGACGCGCATTCTGATTGGATCCTCAGGGAAGTGTTTGTAGCCAGAGGAAACAAATGTAGAAGAGCTCAGAGCCAGGAGAACTTGAGATTGGTGGAAATCCCCAGGTGATGGCTGTGTCCATAAAGGGGCAGGTGGTACTGCTAGGCATGGAGCTGTGTGGAACAGCATTGCCCCAGGTATTGCTTCAGGAGAGCTCTCTGGGACCATGGAGTCTGCGCCAGCCCTTCGGCAGGAGCAGCGTGCATTCCCCTCTGTTGCCAGCCAGCCCTGCTGGCAGTGTGGATGTGGTAAGAGAGGGAGTAAGGACCTATGTGGTCTCCTTTTGGGGGTTACAGCTCACTGGGGGACTAGTAGGGACCAATCACAGCACTAAGGACTGCAACTGCCAGGATAGGAGAAGGCTCCTTGTGCTTATAATCTCTTGCTCATCTGTACAGGGACCGGCCAGAGTCTGGGCCAAGGGTTTCACTGGATTTCACTCACTGCTTGGGCAGCTTAGCACCTCACTCACCAGCGCTGGGGTCTGCAGCGAGCTCTCCTTCCCCAGCGCGTTCCTGAGCCTCGGCACCGGACTGCTCCTCTCCTTTAACCCACGAGAAAACCTCACAGCCGGAGACTGTAACTGGTTCATGGAAAGAGGTAAGAGTAGATGCTGGGGTTTATTCCTATACCTCACTGACTCATGCATCCGGTGCAATTTTACTCTGAACAGACCCACAAGGGCTAAACTAGAAACAACATCACGATTGTCCACCCCTTCCTATTAAGTGCTGACATGGGCAGAGATTAGTCACCAGGACAGTTTCACACAGAAGGGGAGACTTTGGAAAATGTTCTCATCTCTTGACTCTATAACAAGTGCTCTAGTGCAGCGATGGCTGCTGTAGAAATATAAATAGAGAAGGTAGAAAATGATACAAGGGCCTAGCAACCACAGCACTGGACACAACAGAAATACCCACGATGGAAGGAAAATGATACAATCTGTAGAAGTCAGCAAAGGTTTTGTTGGAAGGCTGGTTTCTCTTTCTTTAAACTCCTCTGATATCCGGAGGATGCTGACAGAGGTAAGTCCAAAGGTGGGCATTCGGTATAACCACATGTGCAACATTACAGAGCTTTAGGTCATTGTTAAAAATCACGTATATAGTGCTGCAGACTCCAGACAGCTCATCAAACCACACTGAAGTGCGCAGATTCAGAGATTTTTAGTGACAGAAGGGATCATTATGTCTTGTCTGACCTCCTGCATAATCCAGACCAAAGAAAATCACCCAATAATTTCTACATCAAGCCCTAACTTTGGTTTGAACTACACACTGGCAAAAGGAAAGGTATAGGCTAGTCTGGTGATACAAAAGACAATATGCAGATATAAACAAGCACATGATAAATGGCACAGACATAGATAAGAAGGTACTGTTACACATATGGCTTGATGCTATCAGTACTGAGTGGGAGTATTACTAATACCTTAGCTAAATTAGTAAGTACTGTACAGGTCTGTATAAGGAGAGGTGGAAGTAGGTTGGTTTGTAATGGCTTCAACTACCTGCACACATTTCCTGGTTGCTGTTATCTTGTGCTAAGCTTTCATTTAAAAAACAAATCTGGCGCTTATAGCTTAATGCCGACTGAATTTAATCAACACAATTACATCTGCTTGAGTGTGAAAACAGCTTGCAACAATAGCTCAGAAAGATACACACTGCTTCTATTCATATTGATAATGTGTTGCCTCTGGAGCCTACTGATGGCAATTGAACTCCCAACATCTTAAATTTTCACAGCTGATCGAAGCTTACAGGAAAAAAAGAGGAAGTATCATGTAATGAACCGAGTCATCCACTGCGGAGTCACAAAACGGCAAAGCTGGGGCTGGAAGAATCCCACCATTTTTTCCCTCTCTGATCACACTGTGCAGATCACCGGGTGTAAGGAGATGGGATTTGGAGGTAAATATTTCTACCCATTATCTTGCACTTTGACAGAAGATCAATAACTTTCCTTCTGTCAAACATGTTAAATGTAGAGTGGGTAAGTGCTTGAATGCTACTAGGCAGAGGTAGAAAGCTGGCATTAGCTACTGGATACTGTAAACGGAGGTCAATCTGATTACTCCTTCACCATTACCTCATTTTTGCTGTCAATCAATGCGTCTATTTCAGAGGCATTTATTTTACCCCACTGATATGAATCTCTCTCACTTTTTCCTCTTCACTAACTCACACTCCAAGCATAGTTTGAGAACAGGTGTGCAGCGGGCGGCCAAGGAATTGATCTGGTCCGATTCCAGCTGTTCCAACTTTAATTTCTTTTAGTTGTAGAGGCCCAAATGTGAGCCACCGTCAATGTGCAGTAGCAGGTAACTCACTCAAAATACGTAGGTCGGAAAGCATGGTTTAGCTTGTTATTGTTGCGTTCAGTTGGTGTCTGGCGTGGGCAGAGGCAGACTGCCAGCTCTTCACTTCACTCGCGCCTGTGTCCCCACGGGACTCGTGTGATGTCTAGCTTTTGTGCAGGTGCCCTGTCTGAAGGGGTGAATGCTCCCCTTTGGAACAGTTTCAATCCATTACTGACCTGTGCTGGGGTCTGCAGGGACATCTCTTTCCTTAGCATTGCCCTGCTCCCCAACCTCCGGCTCCGCGCCTTGTTCGGTCTGGCCCAACCAGCCAGGTGCAGCAATTGGGGAGTCTGCTTTGGGGGTGGGGGTGGGAAAGAGAGAGAGAATTCCATCAGGTTTATCTAGTATCTATTTAGCTACTAAGAACCCATTCAAATGTCTGAAAAGCCAGAACCACCGCAATTCACGAGAACTTGCTGTGTCCTTCCCGTGCCCTTTCTACACGTTTTTAATCCAAGGGTGTCCAACCTAAGCCTGAGAAGGAGCCAGAATTTATCAATGTACATTGCCAAAGAGCCACAGAAATACGTCAGCAGCCCCCCTCAGCCCCTCCCCTGGCCCAGCTCCCACCCACCAGCAGCTCTGCCGATCAGCACCTCCCCTTCCCTTCACCTCCCAATCAGCTGTTTCATCACATGCAGGAGGTTCGGGGGTAGCGGGACTAGCGAGGGTACAGCAGGCTCAAGGGAGGGGGGAGGAAGGGGTGGAGTGGGGGCAGGGCCTGTGGCAGAGCCAAGGGTTGAGCAGGGAACACCCCCCGGCACACTGAAAAGTTGGCACCTGTAGCTCCAGCCCCAGAGTCGGTTTCTGAACAAGGAGCCGCAGATTAACTTCTGAAGAGCCGCGTGGGGCTCGGGAGACAGAGGTTGGGCACCTGTTTTAATCCATTACTCACTGACGCACGGTTCAATAGAGATTCTCCGTTCTTCCGAGTCCTGCAGATCCCAGCTATACGGCTCCTCCCCTCGCTCTATCTGGGACAGGATGTCAGGTTTAGAAACAGCGTAATCTGTTCATGGGAGAGAACATTAGGTGGGCTATGGCAGGACGTTTTATTCAGCTCACTTCCACAGGGATTAAAAGGATCCTTTCAACTGAGACATTCATTAGCTATTTTAAAAAAAACAATCACATTTACAACAAATCTGTTTCAGTGAAATATAGAACCTGGTTTATTAAACACTATCTAGTGAGGGGCCAAATCTGCAGGCGCTTACTACCAAACTTACTACTGCTGGGAGTAGGCCCCAGTCATTACTGTTATTACCTGCGATACAGTAGCACCCAGAGGCTCCAAGCAAGGATAGGCGCCAACTTCTGGCACCGGGGGGTGCTCAACCCCCCTCTGCCCCGGCCCAGCCCCAACTCCACCCCTCCCTGCCCCATCCCCATTCCAATCCCTTCCCCAAAGTCCCCGCCCCAACTCCACCCCCTTCCTGCCTCTCTTGAACTCCTTCCCCAACTCCCCCGCCATGCCCTGCCTCTTACCCACCTCCTCCCCTTAGTGTGCCGTATTCCTGCTCCTCCCCACTCCCTGTTATGCCATGAAACAGCTGTTTGGCAGCAGCAAGCACTGGGAGGTAGGCGGAGGAGCGGGGATGCGGCGCGCTGAGGGGAGGACGTGGAGGTGGGGTGAGGTGGGCCAGGGAGGAGAGCCTGGCTGCCGTGGGTGCAGAGTACCCACAAATTTTTCCCTGTGAGTGCTCCAGCCCCAGGGCACTCAGGGAGTCGGCACCTCTGCAAGCAAGATCAGGGCCCCATTATCTCTGCTGCCCATACATTGGTTCTTTTCGCTCCTCATGTTACAGATATTGAAGCTGGGATAAATAGCCTGGATTCATCCCACAAACTGCTGACATTGCTCCAGAGAGGCCAGATTCTGGAGAAGATCTTGGACGCTCTTTCACTGGAGGTGGTTAATTCTATGTTCTTCTCCTCTGGGAATGACTGAATGGCTGGTCATTTCAAGGTCTGACGCCAGAGCCTGAGAACTGTGGGATGGTGTTTACAGTGGGAGATATGAAGAGATCATTCAACACCCTCCTCCTCCATTCCTAGCAGGGGCTGTGAGTTGGACTCTAATTTGGTTCCCAGCATTCTTTATACCATACAGTCATTCGAACAAGGGGGAAAGGGTCCCTCTGTGGAAGGGTTATTGTATGTCAATATAGCATATTACTCAAGAGCAGAGCAAAGCCACAGGGACTGACATGCTCATTGTATCACAGCTACACTGTGAGGATGGAGGATGCCAGAATGCCAAAGCAGCTGTGGAATGGAAAATTGGAAGCAGGTGACCGTACACAAGGCGGCCAGAAGAAACAATTCAAGGACACACTGCAGCATAATCTGAAGCAGCCCAACACTGCAGCAGGGAGTGGTCAGCAAAAGACAGATTGCGCTGGGGTTCCTCAGATTGTGATTCATCGCCATATGGATCCTGAGGTGCTGAATTAAACACAGGAGCAGATTCAGCAGGCACAGAGCGGAATCTCTTCCTCAGCACTGAGCTACATATGTAGTCAGTGCAGAAACGACTGACCCATCACATCGGCCTTTTCAGCCCCAACGTAACACTGTCATCAGCAGCATCATTGGTCACCCAGGGCAACAACAATGCCTCAAGAATGGTGAATTTTAGTTAGCTATTCTGTCCCCGTCTACACAAAATCGGCCATGGTGGGGGACATCCACAATACCAACTGAAGCACTGTTCCTTCTCCAGTGCAGACGGGACTGTCAGTATTAACTATTTTATCCTTCCTCTGGATCTGCAGGAGGAAGTGTACCTGCTTGGGGTTTATATTACCCTGGACTCGACTCTTCAGCTGTTTCTTTTTGGAGAGATTTTGCATCAACAGTTGACATGGAAACTAGCAACTTTCTGTATCTAGATTGAACCTGAACACGTAGATCCCACTGCGCTTCTAGGATGGGATAAGAGGAGGTGGGGGCGTTAGGCCCAATAGTGCATATTTTGGCACTTCTTCCAGAGAAGGATGTGAGAAACTTGGGCTATCAGAAACATCTGGAAGACTAATGGCATTGGCCCAGCAAAGATCAAAGGAACTGTGAGTGGGAGGAAATCCAGTCCATGAAAGATCTCACCACTTCTAATTAAGGAGTGAAAACTAATCCTTACCCAGTGAGATCAGCATCTCATAGTTCCCCTTCATAGTGTTCTTATAAAGCTCCTTCTGCCATTCATTCAAGCTCTTCCATTCCTGCTCATTGAAATAGACTGAGATGTCATCAAATGTCACTGGCACCTGAAATGACAAGGGTAGAGACACTCACCCTCTTCTGATTCTGTCACACCCACCTATGTTAACTCTAAGAACGTTTTAAAGTTAATTTAATTTGAATTTAGCCAGAATCAAGATACCATGGGCCAGATATTCAGATAGTGTAAATCAGCAATACACCACTGACTTCAAAGCAGCTATGCCTAGCTACATTAGCTGAGGATCTGGGCTCATAAAGGAGTCAGAGTTTGCAGCTTGACATTGTTATTATTTAACATGACGGTAGGTCCCAGAGGCCCCAGTCAAGATCCATCTCCATTGTCCTAGGAGGTGCTGCAGAAACGGAAGCAGAGAGTTTATAACAGATTATCTTGGAACATGCAGACTTAGAGAAATGCTGGATTGCAAACATTGCAGTTTGGGAGTCTTCTGAATCGGGGGTTTTGTTCATTATAGCAACAGGATGCTTAAAACCAGAGTTTGGTTCATGCCCATCTCTAAATTAATTGCTCATAAAAAAACATCTCGACATTGAGCTCCCCTATTAATTCACAGAGCAAGCGATTCTCTCCCCTCCACTGGAAGGATCACATTTAAAGAACAGGGTCTTTCCATGTCTGCAGCCCATTCAGATGTTGGCTTTTCTGTCTGCCAACCCGGGCACCAGTTACTGCTAGTTGTGCCTGTGGGTTCCGTGACTGGATGCCTGTCTGCAGAGAATGTCTGAGCCCATAACCACCCATCCACTCTCATGCAGAATAATGGGAATTTAATAAAATAAAAACGATTCACGTTGCAATCTACAGTGTAAGCGTCTTTGATTTTCCAGTGAGAAGGATCTAACATTGACTAAATTTGACTTAACATCTCCAAGGAACCATAATCAGCTGACAGGCACAGGAAATGCCAGTCAATAAGCTGCATTAACTAAGCGCACAGGAATGAAATTTTTTCATTGAGTTGGAATTTCAGAACATTAAATGTGAGTAACACTGACATTAACCAATCTAGGTGGTTCCCATCTGTTCATGGGTCCATCTATACAATTCTCTCCCAGGTGCAGCAAAGTTTCTGCCTGCATACTAAAAAACAGACCGGCAAGTGTACCAGAGAGAGGCAAAGCAGGTTTCATTGCAAGTGGGGTTTCACACCCAAAAGAAAAGTTTGAGTGTGGAAAATCCCACCTCTTTGAGCAATTCTAATAACAGCCTGAGTCGGTATCTGGGGTGAGAGGGTCACATTGGGAAAGGCACAGGCCCATGGGGCTCTGCCTATGAGAAGTACAGAGTGCTGCGGGGCAAGGCAGGTAAGAGCAGACAGGAAGGACAGTCCAGGGGTTACAGGGCTAGCCAGGTTCCATTCCTGTTCTTCCATGACTATCTTGTGGAGCCTTGGGCAAATCTCAGTCTCTCTGTGCCTCAGATTTACACCTGGGGATTATAGCACTGCCCTACCTCACAGGGGTGTTGTGAGGATAAATGCATTAAAAGATGGGGAGGCGCTCTCGTCCAGGGCCATATAAGAACCTAAAATAGACAGACAGTGCGGGTTCCTCCTTCTTTCTCCGGCTATGAAATTTGGGCTTCTGTCCTTTCCTTAAGCTGGAGAAGTTTTTCCAGAGGTTAGACTTGTTCTTCCATTCCCTCCACCACGAGAAGAGAGTGGGGTGAAAGTTGTCTGTCTAGTTCTGATCAGCACGGTGATTGGCTCGAAAAACCCACTTCTGCCCCATTAAATCTGAGCACTTGCAGAGCAGCAAAGACAGAGATTGGGGAAAAGAACAGGCATGTGAAAAAATCCCTTGTGTATCTGGTAATAGAAGGGACTTACTTAATAAACCTTTTAACACGGTATGGCCCCTTCCATATATAGCACTAAAAATGCTTTACTAATAGTGGTGGCTTAAGCCTCGGGTCTCCCTGTGCAGAAGGTAAATATCATCCCCATTTTAAAGAGGAAGCTCAGAGAAGTTAAGAGGCATGTCCAAGATCACACGGGAAGTTTGTGGCAGAACCAGGAAATGAATCATAGAACTATAGCAGGGTAGGCCTGGAAGGGACTCAGTAGATCATCTAGTCCAGTCCCTTGCACCCAAGGCAGAGCAACATAACGACTAGACCCAGATCTCGATTCCCAGACCTGTGCATTAACTACAAGACCATCCTTTCTACACTATGCTGACTTCTACCTCCTTAGCGCTAGATGAGATGTGCTGCCACAATGCTTATTTTCCTAGCTCATCTCTTTGACCATATCAACCCCACTCTGCATCCCTCCACTGCCCATCACATCAACAAGAAACGTCTCCTTGTCTGTCCGTTCCACCTCGTCCAATACTTTTATTGCAGATTCCTTGGGGCAGGGACTGTCTTTTCATTCTGTGTTTGTACAGCACCTGCTACAGTAGATCTTGGTCCGTGACTGGGGCTCCTAGGCATTACCAGATAATACTAGTTACCTTGGGTACCTCCCCATTAGTGCCTGGGGGGAGTCTCAGGATCCAGAAGTTCCTGTTCTTCAGCAGGTTCTCCATGTTCTCCAGCTTCCTCTGCAGCAGCCCGTACTCCTGGATCAGAGTTCCCAGAACGGCCCATTTCCTTTTCAGCTGGTTCCCAAACTCCACTACAGTTTTCTCGCAGCCTATTAGTTTTTTTTCAGCCATCCACATTCTCCCTTCCAGACCCAGCAACCGTGTGGCATGAGAATCTAATTTCCTCTCAACAGCTTGGACGGCAGCTAATACAGTCCGAAGGGAAGCCTCTGCACTTGGAGGTGGTGTTTCTTGCACAGACGTTTGCTCAGGGAGAACCGGTGGCTGTAAGGCGGCCAGGGACTGCGGTTCCACCTCCCATTCATCAGCCTAGTTCAAGGACAGAAAATGAAAAGTTACCGGCAAAGTTAGCTACAAAGAAACAGGACAAGCAGCCGCTCACATGCAACAGGCCGCCCAGACTGTTCAAGGGTTGCATCCTTATCATGCTCCTCGGCTCACATTCCAGAAGAGATGGTTAAAAAGCTGTTGACGTTTTCATTATAATCCTCATTTATAAGGGTCAATGGGAATGGCATTGAACTGAAATGTCCCATGCATCTCGGGTTTTGTCCTAATTTGTTTGAGGAAAAGCGCAATATAAGGCGAGAGCTTTTCTAAACACATTCGTTTACAAACAAGAGTCAACCACTACAACAGTCTTATGAGAAGAGAATGAATGAGCCTGGCATGAGGTCTCCTCGCCACAGGGCCCCAGAGATGCCCAGGGGATGTCCGCACTGGAGCTGGAGGGGGAATTCTCTGCTCAAAGAGACATACTTGCACTAGCTGTGAGTGGGAGGAAATGCTAGCCATTCTGAGGACACATTGCCCAAGTCCAGCGGCACACACTCAGGGCGGCTCCTCTCCCACTGCTTGCACCGCTGCAACTGTGCTCTATTTTTAGCATGTTCACTTGACCAGAGCTCGTGCAAACATGCCTCCTTAAACTGGGAATGACATAACCAACTCGAAGTGTGGACATACCATGGGGCTCGCTCTCTCTCTCTGATGGCCCCTCTGCGTACCAACCTTTATCCCGTTAGGAGATGGTGTTATATCCCAGCAGTGACCAGACAGGATGAGAACAAACTAACTGTACAAAATCAGTGCTACAGTCTGTACCAATTTCAATCTCACAACACCCCAGGTAGGTAGGTAAGTATCTCTAGCATTCACATGCAAAAACCATGCACAGGGGTATAGAGTAAATGAGTCTGGACCAACATTTGAATCCACATCCCCTTCTCCTCATGTCCTTGTCACAGACTTGAGACCATCCCCAAATAATACCCAATGCCTAGGTCACTGTGCTTCCTAGGCAAATCATTTCACTGTGTCCTAGTTTTCCTCTCCGTAAATGGGGTATTAAAATCTGAAAGTACACAGGATTTAAGAGCCCCTCAGTCATCAAATTTACTTGGCTTCCTTAATCAAGCAGGATTATAGCTGTTTTTGCAGACGGGAAAACAGAGACCTGGAAGGGATAAGAAACTTGCCTCTCGAGCATTGAGGTCCAGCAGTTTAAATACAGGCCTGAGCATCAGGAGAGCTAGGTGTGTGAGAGCATGACCAACCATTTATCGCTTCCCCAATTACACAGAAGCCTGCAGTGAACCCTGCTTATAAAGCACTAGAGAAGTGTAAAGTGCTATTAAGGCCAGTCAGTAGCAGACATGGAAACAGGTCCATGCTCATTTCCCTAGGCCTGCAGAGATCCTCCCAGTTGAAGTTTTGTTCACCCCCTTTGTCTCAACCAACCGCCCACCCTCAAAAAAAAAACAAAAAAAAAACAACCTGCTATATTTTTGCCAAAAGTTCCCAACATCTAAAACCAGCTAATTCCATGTAAAGTTTGGCAACAAATATTCACCCAGTTCTAATCCCAATACCTTGCATTTCTGCAGCGCCTTCCCTTGGAGGATCTCAAAGCAAATTACAAACACAGACACATTAAGACTCATAACCGCCCCAGGGAGGCATAACTATTATTCCCCATGCAGAGACAGAGAAACTGAGGTTAAGCGGCCTGTCCAAAAAATCACACAGCAAGTCAGTGGCAGAACTGGGAACAGAAACCATAACTCCTGGCTCTCAATCCTGTGCTATGGCCATGAAACCATTCTTCCTCTCAATACAAACACAGCGTGTTATTTATCAACCAACATTTAGGTACCTCTTGGATGATTTTTTTCCGAAAGGCTCCTCTCCCTTTCCGTTGCGATAGGGACTGTGGGTTCCCGTTCACGCTCAGGCAGACGTTCAGAGTCGGAACTGCTGTTTTGGTTAGAAGCAACCGCTTTCCAAATTCTAATTTTTTTTGTGTCACGCTTGAAATGTCAAAGCACTCGTCTGTGAAGTGCGCGGAGCAGATCAGCGAGCGGTCGTGTCCCCCTCTCCAGTCTGCTCTCTTCATCCGGACAAATCTGTCCCAAAGGCTCCTAACGTGAGGGTCTTTCGGAAATTTGAATAAGGATACACCGTCCTGGGTGGTGTTGGAACACCTGGCCACTACACAGCGCGCTGGCATGGTTTGTACTATGAAATGTTACAACATTACAATGTCACTAACAGGCGAGTTCTAGAGATTCCTCCAACTGATCTGTTAGGAAAGAGACTTCAAAGGATTCTAAGTAGCTCTGGGAGTTGGTTGCATCCCTTGTCTCCTAGTATGGTTCTTACACTGTAGCTGTTCAGTGTACTGCCCAGAATCCAAACAAGCGAGAACACTCCCTTCGTCAAACTCCTTGGCTTTTTATTTGAATGACACCTAAAAAGCAGAGAGAAAAACCTTCTCATGCACACACCTGTCACGATGTTGCGTAGCCAAACCAGAGGCATGTAAACCTTCCCTTGCTTATTTTAAATACAAAATTACGATGTGCTTTACGAGCCTGGTTTTGAAAGAGTTAGGTGTGGAACTGCACACACACAAAATGAGTGCACAATACCATACACACAGCCCAGGTCACTGCACTTGCCCATGCCTGGGTCTGGTGATTACCATTCCTTTCCCACACCTGCAGAAGAGCTCTGGGTGGCTGGAAAGCTTGTCTCTCTCACCAACAGAAGTTGGTCCAATAAAAGATTTTACTGCACCCACCTTGTCTCTCTAATACCCTGGGACCAACATGGCTACAACTACACTGCACACTGCATTGACAGTTACACAGTTTGTGCACACAGTCAGAATAACTGCATGTGAAACTTGCATGGAGCCCAACCATGTTCAAAGGACTGTGCTCCTCCCCTACCAATCAAGAGTCTTTCATCCCTGCACATCAAAGCACTGGAAGAACAATTCATGCATTTTCAAAATCCCTAGGAGAGAAATCAGAATCCATTCCCACTCCCATGTTACAGACACTGTGTGCCCCAGGCTGTCAGGGAGGAAATAACCAGTGCTTAATTTGTGCCACCTGAGTCTTGGCACCTCTAGGCTGAGCAGTTCATAGTCCCAGCATCTCTGTCCTTGCCTTGTCCATTAGGAAAGTCAACAGGCGCCGCTTTCGTTACAAGCTGAGCACTGGAAATTGCTCCCCCACGTCAGGAGCCAAGTGGGACATAGAATCCAGGCTGCTTGGCCTTAGGTAACAAAACACTCGGACTCCGCAATGAGTCTCCTGTGCAAAGCGATCGATGCTGGTGCCCTGTGAAGATCCTCCGCAGCCGCCAGGCCGGGACTCCCACCCGCCGGGTGCAGCTAAGCGAGCTCACCTGAGCCAGGTGAGCGGAGAGCGAGCCTCGCCCCGTGCCAGCCTTCCCGCTGCCCACAGCGGCTTTAGCCCGGCTACACGGGCAGGGGCGGTGTTAGGCCCCGCTCTCCAGCGCTGGGATGCCGGGTTCGAGCTACGCCCGGGGCGCGGTGCCCCCAGGGCTGGAAGTGAGGAGCGTCCCCCTTCCCCCCCGGGGGAAAGCGGAGCAGCTGGGCAACGTGTAAACGCCCAGCCCGAGGGGTCTCGCGCGGGTCCCTGCGGGGAGCGGGCGGCGCTGGGGAGACGCGCCCCGGCTCGGCGAGGAGCCCGCGGGCCAGGCACCGGGGCTACGGACCCTTACCTGGGCCGCGGCCCGCTCGGCCATGGCCCCCCCGGGCGGTTCTCCAGCGGGCCCGGCCCGGCCGAGCTCCGCTCCCGCTGCGGGCTGGGCAGAGTCCCGGCGCCGCCTCGCCACGGGCCGGCCCCGCTGCCGGGCGGAGCAGAGCGAGCGCGGCCGGGAGGGAGCCGCGGCCTGGCTGCCGGGGCCCGGGAGCGGGGCGGCAGCGGCCCCTGGCGGAGGAAGCTCGGCCCTGGCCTGGAAGTTTTGTTCACGGTTGTAACACGTGGGTCAACGTCTCCAAACCAGGGACAGGACGGGCGGCCGCCTTAGGGCAAAGCCATGAAATAACGAGCGGTTCCTTTAGCTGGGGGACCCCTGGCCACCCTCCGTGCAGGTGGGAGTTTTAGCACCTGTGGGTGACAGAATGAAGGGGCCACGCGCCCCTTCCCTGTGACAGTCTCGGTCAGCATCACCCCATGGTAACACTCCCCCATTTTCATGGCCTCTGTATCTCTCTGTCTTCCTACTGTATGGTCCACTCCATGCGGCTGATGAGGTGGGTTCTAGCCCACAAACACTTATGCCCAAATAAATGTGTTAGTCTCTGATAGGGTGACCAGATGTCCCCATTTTATAGGGACAGTCCCTGTTTTGGGGTCTTTTTCTTGTACAGGCTCCTATTACCCCCCACCCCGACCCAATTTTTCACACTTGCTGTCTGGTCACCCTAGTCTCTAAATTTTATCTTTCATTGCTATAAAAGGCCCCAGGAGCCTGCAGAGGATTCTGCCAGGAAGAGAACCTTTTTGGTGGTCTTTAAGGGACTGTTTACTGATAGTTTCTTGGCCTCAGCATTGTTCAGAGTTTGGGTTTTTCTGGGCTACATCCTGAAATGTGCCAAGGCTGAGAAACTAAATAAATCTGACGACAGTAGCAGATGTTAAGCCTTTCTCAGGCATTCCCCATCTACATTTAGACTCCCTTTGCACATGCGGAAGTTGGCAATTTGGACGAGAATAGTCCTTTCAAATTAAGTGTCTGTCACCATCAGTGCATTTAAACAGCCTCCTGCTGTGTAAGTCACTTGCTGTACTGTACCAACCTCAGGAACTGTTCAAGTTTTAAAGGACAGGCTGCCCTGACCAGCGTCCTCTTTTGTACGATTCCTTAGAGACTAACAAGTTGCATGCACCTTAGAGACTAACACATTTATTTGGGCTTCAGCCAGTCCCACCACCAGCCAAACATGGATGAACCAAATCCAGGGGGCAGGAACCTGAAACGTGTGTGCAGCACGCATTCTCCCTTTCAATGTTTAAATGTGAAGATGGCACAGACCCAACCCCAACATAACAGGACATAGGTATCTACTTACTTCTCCTTGTTTACTAGCACAACAGAGGAACCACAAACAGAGGTAGAGTTATTTGTTTTTCATTTCCCTTAGAGCATGGGCAGGCAAACTCTTTGGCTTGAGGGCCCCATCGGCTCTTGGAAATTGTATGGAGGGCTGGCTCCCACCCCCTGCTTCTTGTTCCCTGACACCCCTGCCCCATCCAACCCCGCCTATTTCCTGACAGCCCTCCAGCAACCTTGCCCCCTCCACACACCCCTGCTCTCTGTCCCCTGACCACCCCCAGAAGCCCCGCCCAGATTACCCCCCCCCACTGCCCCATCCAACCCCCTCTTCTTCCTGACTTCCCCCCAGGACCCCTGCCCCCATTCAACCCCCCTGTTCCCTGCCCTCTGACCGCCTCAGCCCCTATCCACACTCCCACCACCTGACCATCACCCCCTGAACTCTCCTGCCCTCCATCCAACCCCAACTCCCTGCCCCCTTACTACACTGCCGGGAGAGTCACACCACCGCGCAGCTCAGAGCATCGAGTCAGGCCAGGCTCTGCAGCTGTGCTGCCCCAGGAGCTCACAGTGCTGCTGCCCAGAGCATTACATCAGCAGCATGGAAGGGGGAACAGTGTGGGAGGGGCCCGAGGCTTGCCTCCTGGGCCAAGAGCTCAGGGGCTGGGCAGGAGAGGCCCGTGGGCCGAATTTGGCCCATAGTTTGCCCACCCCGCCTTAGAGTGAGGCAGGGAGGGACCAGGAGATTATTTGTTATTGTACATAGAGATCCTGTTCCTGATAATGCTGCTACAAAGTTACAACCTGTGGAGTCAGTATTGTTGTTATTAAGCACCCACAACATATTAGGCACATTATGAATCTTTTTACATAAACATCACCTATTGACATTAATCATGAAACGTCAGACTGTACTGTAATCAAAAACGACAGATCAGTGTGACAGAGGAAGTTTATTTATGTCAGCAAGACAATTTCAAACCCATTAAAACATGAAGGGCAGAAAATCCTGTATTTCCAGACCTTAATCCGGCTACTCAGCAGAAATAAAAACTCTTAAGGCTATACAGTATTTGTTTTATTCTACTGTCTGCTTCATAACTATTCCTAGCAAAATAATACGCTATGGCCCAAGACATATTTTACATTTTCAGGGTAACTATGGCCATTGAGGAAATTCACAGAATTTTGTGGTCTCTGTACAGGTAAAGACATAATATGGCCATGGCACACAGGGTCCTAGTCCATGTCTAGAGCTCCTAGGCACTACAGTAATACAGATAGTAAATAACAATGTTTACTGTGTGCCTATAATGTCACTTCTTGCTCATCCCCCTTTACCCACTTCAGGAGCAATCTTCAAACAAATGCTGGATAAGACAGTTACTAATTTGGCATCTTTCCTGAACTTCTTTGACAGAGTTCAAATCTACTATAGTTTAATCTAAAACAACCCCTTAGACTAGGACAATTGCTTATTATGTTGTGCTCATGGATATTTTGTTCATGCTAAAGTTGTAATTTGAGGGCAACCACTTTTTCTTTTAAATCTTTATTGAACCTTAATAGCAAACTAGCTTGAAATATGGTACATGTGGCAGATTGCTGCAACATAACAACAGGATACGATTAAAAGAAACATCAAAAATACAAGTATCTACATGAAGACATCATCATGTTGATGGGTTGTATGTATATTCATTGTGTTTAGAGAGACAGTAGATGGCTCTGCAACAGTCCTCTCCTTGGGTAAAGAAGGGATTGGAAAAGTCCTGTTCAAGTAGTCATTACTCTAGCAGTGTTTCCTATTTTATTAGGTGGTAGGTATAAATCTAAAGTATGTTTTCAGGATCTGTGGTGAGAGGCTTTTACCAGAGATTTAAGGAACAAACATTTAAATAAGATATTAACTAAATTCAGAAGAGAGACCTTCAGAAATAACGGTAGTAGTAAAGATGACTCGCCTCGCATGAAAAATACCTGTTCATTTTAAACAGTATAACATTAATGGCTTTGGGGGAGAGGTGGAAGGTTACATTCACTTTCAAACTATTCATTTATTCACTAGGGGTCTAATCTTGCTCCCGTTTAAGACTTCAGTGGAATCAGGAACAAGCCCTCTATCATTGGAAACAAAACATAAAACTTAGCTCCAAAGGGCTGAAGCTTCGTATTTTCTTTTTCACTTTATTTTAGGTCCAGTAAAGTCTTTGCATTTTCTTTATTACACAAAGATACTGCACTTCACTATAACAGCAGACTGTTTTTCAGCAGGATATAATAATGCTAATTCAGTGAAACACTTAGTAGACGACTCTTAAGAAGGGGAGTAATTCTCTTTTTGCAAATGTGCTAAGTCCCAGATTGGGGAAAGTACATATTGTGTAGTTTACACACCCAATCAGTGTGCTTCTGACCATGTGCAGGTGCAATTTTCACTAAGTGTCAGATACAAAGACTCATGATTCCAGGGGGTTTTTTTATGGGTCTCATTTCCAACTAAGGAAAACCAATCCATTTCAACAAAAAAGGGATCTGGTTCTTGGTCTCCCTTCAAGTTTTTGAGCTGTTGGTCAAAACATAATATAGAATGCCCCATTTCTATACCTCTCCAAAACTCATGACTGCTCTAGCTATTAATGCTCGCTGCATTCTATAGGAGTTCACCCCTATTGCCTAACTGCTTTCACTGTATTCTGGGGGAAAAATCTAATTTTATTGCCAAGCCTCTTCAGTGTTTTCTGTTTAATGTTTTATTTGATTACCATTTGAACACACAAGGAGCTATATGACTAGGTCTGGAAGGATTCGATTTTTTTCAATAAATGTCAGAAAATGTCATTTTCACTACATGCAAGCACAAATCAATAATAACTGCTGCTTTCAGATAGGCAAAGTAAGAAAAACGCCAGTTGAGAACTTAAAGTCAAATCTAGTGATTTAGACTGCTGAATAAGGTTTGTTACAAATGGACTAGAGAATGAATAATAAAAACAGGTAGGATTTGTTGATTTATGGTTATTCTGACATGTCACATTGAAAATTTGTGTTTTAATGGTTTATAAAGTTTTAACTTTTTGCGTCTCAATGTCTACTATCTTTAAATAATTGTCTGATTCCTCACAATTGTGAAAAATTCAAACAAAAAAATCCTTAAAACCCATAATTTTGCACAACAGTGAAAACATAAATCAAACATTTAAAAAATGCTTAAAATGCACTTAACTGATAAAATTTTATATTAAAAAAAATCAAATTCTGCGAAGCCTATATATAAATGCTAGGTCCTACTATTATTCTGCATAGCACTTGTGGAGCCAGAGGGTCATGCTCCACAAGTTGATAAAGTTTTGCGTCCTCGGTAGCTATTGTTTAGTTGCGTTATTGGATGTCCTGCATTTATCTTCAACCTATCGTCAGTATTTGCTCAGTATCACCTCTGGAACTGGGCTATTGCTACCACACGAATCCTTCCCAAGGGTGGGAACTACTTTTGCTGTTGTACTTGTTGAGCGAGAGGGGAAAACTTTCTATGTAGAGTTGTTTGACCAGATTCTGCCCTCAGTTGCACCTGAGCCACCAATTGCAGGAGTGTAAGTAAAGTGTCAGATTCAACCCTCTATTGCAGGGGTTCTTGAACCATTTCGTGGTTTAAATCACATTTTAATGCAGAGATCATTACAGGGGATCAAATGCCCACTCATTAGGGATTGCAGAGAATCCCCATTTAGGAGCACATATTCTACAGTAACGGCTTACATGGGAAAGTAAAGTATTTATTGTAGGTTTAGTTGTGTCTCGTGCGATTTAGGAGTTGGAAGAAGTCAGCAACGTGAGACCAGACAGCTCTCTGCATACCCACCACCAAGCAGCCTATGGACCACCTTCTGCTCTATTCAATGTGCATCTTGCAAAATGAATTCTTTGGACTGCTAGGTAATAATACAAACATTTAATAGAGGAAAAATAAGACTAAGAGCAACAATAAAAATCTTGGCGAATATCCCCATCAATTCAATTACCAGTAGGGTTACCAACTTTGTATTTAAAAACTCGATACTCCAGCCCTAGCCACCCTGCCCCAGCCCTTCAAGTCCCAACTCTGCCCCCAAGACCCTGCCCCACCTCCTTCCCCAAGGCCCCACCTCTATTCGCTTCTATTTCCCCCCTCCCCCCACAGTCACTCACTGCTTTTCCCCTCTCTGCCCTGGTCATGAGGGACGCACCTGCAAAGACAGGGCTGGGAGCTGCAGCTGCCCAACGCAGGTAGGAGGTGGCCCCAGCTGAATAGGAGCTGGCACAGATTAGTGAGCAGGCACCTTCCCACCGTCAGTGACAGGACTTTGATTGTTCGGTCAGTAGATCTGGTCAGTCCCCTTTTTGACTGGTGGAAAGGCACCATGCTACCCTAGTTACCAGGCATCATTCACTGAAAACAAATCTACAACACAGCACTCTTCACCGTAGCAACTGATCGTACAAAACAAAGTTTTACTCCTTTTTCCCTTCTTTAGTTCTCCCTAACTGTTCATATGTAGGCACAATTGGGCACCGTTAAAATCAACACCTTACAGAACTGGGAGGATTTAACACCTGCGCCCCCAAGGCAAAAAAGTCCACATCATAAGGTTTAAAAAAAGGGCACAAAAACAGGTGGTTTTTAATCCTTTGCAGGCCCCCTTTAAGCAAGGCAATTAACAAGATGCACAGGTTTGGTAAGATTTTCTGACCTGTGTTTATGTTTTTAAGCAGATGACTCCACTGTTTTTTTCCCCTATCTCCATCTGCTAATGCTTCCTCTGAAGATGGAGCTGGTGCTGCTTTGGGTTTAAAGAGAAGAATAATCCCACATACATTTTGCCTCCCGTCTTTCATGTTGCACAGAAGTGACAGAAAGGAGAACATTATCCATTTCTGTTTTCTCTTCCAGGAGCTCAGAAACAAAGCCTGCATTTGCAAGTGTCATGTAAATTACCCTAAATGACAGAAGTTTGAACTACATTTTGTCTTTGGCCATAGTAACATGCGTTGGTGCTTTCACTGCTGGCACCAATGTCATTTGATTGTGCTTAATGGACTTTGCCATTTATTTCCTATTTTTACATCAAGAAGCCCAATCTCTTAAACTGATCTAAGGTTCTTTGAAGCTCTAATTTGTATTTAAAATTAAGTGAATGATCTTGCTCTGTTCCATAAATTCTCTGGTGATGTGGTCAAAGGTTCTCATGTCAAACTTCTCCCATGTTTTCTCTCTCTAGTATAGGTTAGTTGGTATTTTAGAATATGCTTTTTTGAATAAAGTTTTTGGTATAATCAATATACTTTTATATGTCCATTCTCCCCATTGCAGGAATCATTTTGATAGCTAATAAATTCATCTGCTTCTCAAGATTTAAACAGATGAGCTACAATGACAGGTTCATCTCATGCTTGAGTCCAATTCAGTGTTATAAAATGTTTTCTTACACAAAAGCTTTTCCCATAGTTGGTACGTGTATAGTCCATATTCTCCAATGAATGTGTTGATGACTGAGTGGAAAATCAGTTCCCATAAAGCTTTTGCCACAGTGCTTACAGGCAGATGTTGTGAGTTCGTAAGTGATTAGTAAGCCTTGGTTTCTCAGTAAAGCTTTTCTCACATTCTGTACATTTATAGGGTCTCTCTCCCGTGTGAGTTCTCTGGTGTCTAATAAGATCTGCATGGCGACCAAAGCTTTTTCCACAGTCTGTACATATGTATGATGATACCTGACTCTTTTTTGCATGAATTCGCTTGTGTTTTAAAATACCTATCTTCAACTTAAAGGTCTTCTTACATTCTGTACAGAGGTATAGTCTCTCTCCTGTGGTTGCCTCCTGGTAGAAAAGGATACCTTTGAATTTATTGGAATCTCCTTTCCCAAGAGTAGAGTTACCCATTCTGCTTCCAGTCAGATTTCTCAGCTCTGTTTCTGTGCTCCAATGACTCTCACAAGTTATTCCCTTGTCAGGAGTTTGGAAAACCAGGTCTTCTGATCTTCCTGAAAACGATCCATGCAGTTCCATTTTTTCTGGATCTTCTTCATTATCCTGCACTTCAGTTTTGATCACAATCCCATCATCCACTGGAATAAAAAGAATCCAATCATTCATTTCATTTGCTTGGGAAAAGGAAATCTCCTAAGAGTAAAACATTACTGATCCATAATGCACAAAATGCTTGTAGGTCATATTGCTCCTTGAGGGAAACAAAAAACAGAAAAGTGATAACTTATTGGACCAGTAAATAATGTATGTCACTCAAACTTCTGCATATAAAATGCCTCTCATAAGCTGCCAACTCCAGAAGTTTAAATAATTTAGATTGAAAGAACTCCACATTATGTAATCTAATCTTCCTGCATTTTAACAAGATAGATTTGACTTTGTAACTCATCCCTAGTGGAAGCCATGAGTATGACCAGTAATGATGATTCTGCAACTTTAATACCTCAAAATCCACCTGTGTCTCTCTATTGCTACTAACAAAACCCTTGTCCGTACCTTTGCCATCTCACTTCTTGATTTTTGTAACCTTCTCTGTGGCTGCCTTGATTCTAACCCCCTCCACTCTACTCCATACAAAAAGCTGCTGCTAGTGTTATCTTTCTCCCTGAATCACTCAAACTGAATCACCTAACTCCCTGCCCCCTTCACTTGATCCCACTATTTTACTGCATTAAATAGAAATATGTCCTTTCCTTCAAGGTATATCTCATCCGGTTTCCAATACCTCTGCTCTCATTTTCCTCCTACTCCCTCTATATTTCCCATACTCCTCCCTGTTCTCTCACCTTACTGCTCCCTTCTCCGACTCTTAGCATTGCTCCTTGGAGTGCCCCTACATTTGGAACATCATCCATCTTCTCTGCCAAGCACCCTCTCTTGCCTCATTCAAACCTTTTGTTAAAATGCGTCATGGAATTCTTCCTACCTCATGCTCCTTACTAATAATTCTTCACCACCACAACCCTTTTTAAATTTATTTTTCCATGTCACTCAGCCACTATGTTAGTCATGGTGACCATATAAGTACCAAAAGAGATGTTTCATCTTAGACTACATGTTCCGCAAGGCAGGGCATGTGCCATACCATTTGTTTAAAAAGGGTTATGTAAATTTATATCAGTATGTGATTTTTAATATTAAAAATATACTAGTAATAACAACGTCTCATTTAAAAACTCAGAAATTGGAGGGATGAAAGGAGAGAAACTGTCTTGGACCAGAAAGTTCATTGGTTCCCATATCTACAATGAACTTATGACAAGATCTTGTTATAAAATAGCAATACATGAGAAAAGACAAAACAGTAGGAGTTCATTGTGATGGTTTCTCTTTCCAGCTTTAAGTCATTTACTCTTCTGAGATATCTTAATCCATTACTCACCTATGCTAGGATTCATAGACATTTCTCTTTCCTCCAAGCCCCGCTGAACCTTGACACGTAGCTGTTCTCTTGATTGCATATCATGTTTGGAGACTGAACAGTTTGGACAAAGAATTAAAAAAATCCCATAATATCTAAAAATATTTTTTAAACTTCAGAGAATGTCACATTATCTGAAACCAAAATGCTTACATTGCTGTGGTGACAATTACATTGTAAGTGAACTGAGCAGAGAGAACCGTGTTAAACGTGACCATTTTTGAGTCTGTTCACCTTTTCAGCTTATGAGACTTTTGGTCTACTTATTTACTGTCGTCAAAATCTCAGTTTTCATGAATTTCTGTTTAAAAACAGTGGCTTTGACCTCCCCAGGAAAACCCAAGGGACTGGAATTTAAACTCTGCCCCTGGCTGATGTCACTGCTATTCGCACACCTTGAAGCTGCAAATAGCATTTTCCTCTCCATCCCTACACAATTCATATGTACTCGTAGATGGCACATGCACCATCCCTACAGAGCAACTGAGCATGCTCGATCTCAGAGATGAACAGGCTGAGCAGGACTTTCCCTGCAATTGCTCCTCCTACCTGTGGGGACCAATGTAACGCCAGACACTAAAACCAAGGACAGGGGGACTCTCTCCTATGCTTTCAATGCTCCTGCTGCTGACACCCAGGTAGCGTGGAGAAGGATGAAGCTGCCTGATTCAAAGGCAGAGAGGTGAGGAGAAAAGTGAGGCAGAACTAGGGCAGGGGAACGGGACAGAAGACACTGGAGCGTAGGAGAAGGTGCACGAGTCTGCCGGGGGATAAGAGCAGAAGGGAGGCTGGGAGCACAGGGGTGAAAGGCTCTATAGTCACTAGAAAACACTCTCCAAAGTCCACTTAATATTCCTTTGCCATCTAGCACATACCTGTGAAACCCACTGGCTAAGTATGTATCACCATCCCCTTCTAATGCCACACCCTCACAGATGATAAAAGCTTTCTACTCCTTCCATGTTCTCTATTACCTCAAGTGGAAGAGGTCTGTATGGATTTAAAGATCCTAATTCTGCTGATGACTCATGGGGGATGGACTTTTTTTTTTAAAAAAAAAAAGAATACTTAAAAAATTACATCCAAAAACCTGCATTAAAAGAACATGAAGGTTACAAAGTCTAGCATGAATGAAGGACGCCTATAACCTTAATTTAACCCCCTTGTGCTTATGCATTAAGATAGTATATCATCACCTAATTAAAAAATAATAATATATGTTTTCACACAACTCCTGCCCCATTCCTTGTAAAAGATGGATCATGCTTTGATAATAGATCAGGGCTGTGTTATGAAAGAGGTTGTTGTCTGTAGGACACCTGCTTCATTTGTTGCAGAAGGTGGAAGATGTGCAGTGAATGAGGCAGGGAATTGCAAGAAGAGAAAGGGTAGCCTCATGGTTAATGTCACTGAATACTGCTGTGGAGAACTGGATTCTATCCCTGCCTCTGCCACAAAGTTCCTATGCGATGCTGAGCAAGTCACTTCAACCAAAATTTTCACATGGTTATTTTTTTTCCACCCACAGGTGTTCTTAATTTTCTGAAACAGCAACACACATGGGGTTGTACCAATTTAACTACTCTGATAACTGCTATGGTGGTGGAGGCGGGGGGGTGTTAAGTCACTACAAAAACTGTATACAGACCGGGTACTGGGAGATGGGGTGGGGAGGGAGGGAGGGAATCAGACGAGGAACAACTCACACTAAAACTTCATGATTAAAAGATCCATGGAGTTTGTGATGCAATTTTTTCACCTAACTTTAAGCAAAAACTGCCAAGGATAAAAGCGTGTGCCCAAAAGGCACACTTTAATTGAAGTGGGGTGGGGGGAGTTAAGAAAAAATAAATCTTAGGAAAAAAAAAAACAAAACAAAAAAAAAAACACAACATGCTAAAATGTAAGTAATCCTAGAAAAGCTCAGAAAGGATTTGCAGATTACTTTAATAAAGATCCTTCAGAAAGATAGAATGTTTGCTAGGAAATCAGTTTTGCCCCCTTCAGGAAATTCAGTGAGAATCCCAATCACACCACATATACTAAACCACTTGGCAGTTTAAAAGTCACCTGGAAGTCCAGATCCCCTTCAAGAGGAAGAGAACCCACACCTTCTCTTTCCCATTGCCATTTTTTCTTGTTTTAGGGTTGGCATATAGATTAAGAAAGGATATAATCACAAATTACTTAAATACTTTATTCTTGATATATCCTTTACTGAAGGAGTGTTTCATCCACACATGGAAAATAGCATCTGTGCATGTGACTTCAACATACACAAAGTGTGTAAGCATTATTCACAGCAGGAAAGTGGTGGATATAGAGGTATTAGAAACATGACTGTGTCTATCAATCTTCTTTTACAGAAAAGGATGTATGGAGTTGATCTAACACAAAGGTTTTGGAAGATCCAAGAACTGATCCACCAGCAATCAAAAGGGTTTGAGAAAACAGACCGGAGCTAGCCCAAGAACTGTACATATTTCACAGCTTCCAGAGAATGAGTGCAAACTGACCTTTACCCAGTGAAATTAAAGATTCATAATTGTCCTTTATCACTTTTTTGTAAAGCTCCTTTTGCCACTCTTCTAAATTCTTCCCTTCAGGAACTGCAACATTATCAAATGTCCCTGGAACCTGAAATAAAAAGTATTGCATATTTAGTATCTTTGATTACTGACAAGAGCCTTACTGAGAATATTAAATGAGCAGTCATTTGCCAGGTGTTTCTGATGGCACTCATGCTACTGTGTATCTCCTTTACAAAGAGGAATTAGATATTTATACTACTATGTCTCTCTCAAAGTCAGAATAATCGTTTCAAGATGGTATTCCTTAGCTCTTCACTGAAATCATGACTGCCCAAGCAACAGAATCAAAAGGTAGAAGTAAAGACTATCAAAGTCATCTTGGCCACTCTCTCAAAGTCAATGCAGTTGTTCTTTTCAGCACATTCTTCAGTGCTTTTTTTTGTCCAATGTATTTTAAATTATTCCAGCTATAAGGCAACTCCACAGTTTAACAGACCTTACTGCCAGGATTTATTTTTCCTGGTAATCAACTTAAATTTTCCTTTGCTCATTTACAATCCCTTTCTTCTAGCTTTTCTGTCTTGCACCACATTGAATAATTCCTCTCCTCTTTAGCATTTATACCTTCCAAATACTGTCAGACTGTTGTATCACTCCTTCACCAATACGTTTTTTTTTTTAATCTTTCCTTATAAATCAAATCCTCCAACCCTTTAATCGATTTTGCTACTCCTTTTTTCAATTCCCTCCAACTCATCTAGATCTTTCTGATTTGAGATGATCAGAGTTGAGTGCAGTATTCTAGCTGCAGTTTCTTAAATCCACTTCCTCTTTCATTTCCCAGATAGGAAGCACTTCTTTTGGCCTTGAATCGTGTGTAATGCCCACAACCGCCAAACAGATTAAACAATCTTTGATGACATGTTTGCCAATATTTTTGCTCCTACAGTTATAAACATAAAATTTAGAAAGTAAAACAAAACATCAATGAAAAGCTAGTGCAAATACATCCAAGACTGCCAATTTCACATCTAGCCTGTAAGCTCCCCACACAATTAAAGGACACAAACTACATGTAAAGTTATATCAATATTTGCCTGATCAGTGTTATTGTTCCCACGTGGCTTGTATCATTTGGTAATATTAGGAGCGAACACTCTGCCTTTATGTTATGTATTGCCTTTTATTCAAATGGGTATCTAAGGCCAGGTCTACACTGAGGATAGGGGGGGTCGACCTAAGATACGCAACTTCAGCTACGTGAATAGCATAGCTGAAGTTGACGTATCTTAGGTTGACTTATCTTGGCGTCCTCACGGCGGTGAGTTGATCGCTGCCGCTCCCCCGTTGACTCCGCTTCCACCTCTCGCGGCGGTGGAGTTCAGGAGTTGATAGGGAGAGCTCTTGAGGATCAAATTTATTGGATCTCGACAAGATGTGATAAACTGATCCCCAATAGATCGATCACTACTCACCAGTCTGGCAGGTAGTGTAGACCTGGCTAAACTGTTTCACAAATTTTATCATTTGTACAACCTATGGATCCAATTCTACAAATTTGTAGTCATACGAGTATTCACTTGTACATTAGGAAACTGAGTAAGCACTACTCAGATGATGGTTTGTAATATCTGATCGTAAACAGGATCACCACCTAAAATTGATGTACAAGATACTAAATTGAACTGAAACTTAGATACTATTTAACAGTCCCCAGCAAGGTCTGCCCAGATCTAAAGAAGAGGTCTATGTACCACAAAAGCTTGCCTCTTTCATGATCATAAATTGGTCCAATAAAAGATATGATTTCCCATTCTTCTCTAACATCCTGAGACCAACAGGGCTACAACAATACTACACCCAACAAACATACACAATATAAACTCTATACTAGAAACAAGAAATCCCAAATCAAATGAGATTATTCACATGAGTAAGGATTACTCATTCATATGAGGACAGGATCCATTTTAGAGCACGAAGTAAAGAAGAATACTGTATCCAACTGAAACATCAGACAGAAATTTTTACTTGGGTAGAATGTAATTGCACAAGCTGAAATGGGATTAAGAGAAAAGTACCATTTTCTGTATTCCCAAAAGCTCAGCAACAATGTATCTCCTAACTCCATGGTGCACTCTGATTAAGTAGCAACTCAAAGGGAAAAGTGCAACCTACTGAAATCATTTACATTTTTATTTCGTGCAGCACCTATGTGTTCCCTTGGAGAATTCACATCCAAGTATTCTCTTACTATGCTCTCTTAAATTTAAGCGATGCAAATAGAATATCAAATATTTAAATTACCTTCAAATGTTCAGGATTCCGGATTCGTTTTCGAGTTTTATTACTTATTCCACCACAGAAACTTTGAGGTGTTCCAACAAGCCAGTTTCCATCTTCGCCCAAAATGAATTTTTTAGGAACTGCTTCTTTCAGTAGGCGCCGGTTTTTCCTAATTTTTAGAGGATCAATTTCAAAAGAACTGTCCTCAAAATGTTTAGAACATAGTCGCTGATGTTTTGATGGAGTTCCCATTTCCCGACCCATGTTGTGAATCCACTGCTTCAAGAGAGGTTTGTTATGTAAAGGAAAACCATAGAAAGTAACTGTACTGTTCTTATATACCCCACTCGTAGCATTTTGACAGTTCAAAGCTGAGCAATAAACCATTGTAAAATGAGCAGTAAAAGCAAATCTAAAACAGTAATAAGATGCCAAGAGGTCAGTTTGAAGGGTTTATAATCAACTATTGCTTTAATATTAAGAGCAGTAGATATATGCACCTCAACAACGTACAGTTTTGTAAAATACAGGAAAAGATTAAGTTCACAGTGAAGCAAAATGTAGTCGTGGAGCCAGACTTCAATATAGGACACATGCAGACTTCAGCATAGTTGACATCTGTAAAATACAGAGAAAAGTCAGGCTCCTGCTTCTTAAATTATATACAGATCTTCCTTAAACCATATACTGGAATACACAGTTTCCACAACTCCAATTAACTATTTATAACCCCCAAACTAAAACATTCCTTTTAAACCAACATAATTTAACATTGCCATGCATATCTCCCATATATTAAACATCTCTGCATTATGCATTCACACAAGTACACCCTATCAATCAGATATTTGCTACGCATTTTGCTGTATTTAGGAGCGAAAAAACACTTTTAACATTAGGGTTACATATAAGGCAGCAACAGAAGGGTGATGTACAGTGTCCAAAAGGAGCGATACATATGAGGAAATGTCAACTTTATACTCCTCAGAAAGAGGAGGAGAGTTTGGTTGCACACTGGAGAAGGAAGTCACAGAGGATCGACATATGGAATGTCCAGCGGCACGAAGGAGCTCTTAGAAGAAGGAAGTTGGAGTGCAAGAACTCATGTATATGCTGATGCACAGGGGACTGTAGTCAACAAATCAGATACAGACCTACATTTTAAACTGGGAGGAAGGCAAGTGTGAAGGAAAAGGAAATATCACGAGAATGGACTTTGGAAGAGAGAATGTTGGGAATGCACGGTGCAAACAACTTTGACACCACCAGACGTCCCAGAACTGTTTCTGGGATATGTCCTTTCCCTGGAATAAATCTCTTGACCGTTTCCACCATTCCTACGTATTTCAAAGTGTCTGAAGTTCCTGACACTCTGGTCAGAGGAGCAGGACTATACCAGTGTCTTCTGTTAAGGAGAAGCTCCATCCCAGCACGCTGGGGAAATGCAGGTGGCCCTGCTCCACCAACCCAGCACATCAACAGCGGGGGAGAAGAGGCATCGTGAACCCACCACTCTGGGCATCCCTGATCTATCAACCCAGCAGGCTACGGGGGGCAGGCAAGCCCCTGGCTCACTGCCATGATGCATTGGGGGGGGGGACAAATAACCCCCCTCCGCACCCAGTGCATTGTGGGTAACGTACAATCCATTGCCCCGGTGCATTACGGGTCGGGGAGTAAACAGCCCCCACTCTACCCTCGGGGATGGGCAACAACCCGTCCAACAGCCCACACACAACCCTTGGGCAGCATCCCCACGCCATCGCCTCAGAGCATCCTGAGGGTGGGGCAGCCCCATCCCAACGCCCCGGGGCATCATGGGAGGTGGAGCCTTCCCCCCTCTCTCCCGCCTTGCAGCCCCTCCCAGAGGGGCTCCATGAGAGTCTCTCACCTCCACCGCCGGGCAGCCATTTTCCCCTTCTCAGTCCCTCCCTCCCTCCCGTCATCACCGTCCCACTCCCTTGTCCCCCCGCCCTCAGCGCGCGCAGCAGCCTCCAACGGTCCCGCCTCGCGCGCGCCTCTGTTCTCCGTCCAGGACCCACCAATAGGAGACGACCACCCACCCACGAGAAAAGGGAAAGCTTGTGGAAGGCCGCGTGGACAACGACCAATCAGAATCGACGCCAGCGAGGACGGGTAACGGCCGCACCACGTGCCCTGCCAGGCTAGCGAACACCGGCTCTAAGCTTCAGTCTTACCAGGGGGGCACCCAGCATTCTTCCGTATTCCCCTCTGATTGGCCAACTTCGTTCGGCTCTCGTCCTCTGACTGGTGATCGATGGCCTGAAGAACCAATCAGAGTCTTCTTCCTCCACTTTCCCCCGGATGTCTCCTGTCCAAACGACAGTGGTGAGCTGCTCCGATCTGGGCATTCCTATTGGCTCGCAGCTGGCAGGACCTAGTTCTGATTGGTGGAGACGGCTGTCGGCCTTGCTGAAGAGCCCTTGCAGAGCGAGAGCGGCCAGCTGGTGCATGCTGGGATTCTGTGGTCAAAAAAATCGAGACTTGTGTTCCGCCCTTACACCTCACCCCCAAACTACCTGGTGGGCTGGTATTACCCCGTATCCCAGAGACTCTGCCTCCCGCCTGCTGCCCCCGTAGACACCGTACCCCCATCACACCCCGCCCGTGGAGTCCCAGAACTACCACAGGATTCTCGCCAGCACGTTAAAGTAGTATGGGCTAGATGAATGGACCATAAGGTGGATAGAAAGGTGGCTGGATTATTGGGCTCAATGGGTCGTGATCAATGGCTCCCTGTCTAGTTGGCAGCCGGTATCAAGCAGGGTTCCCAAAGGATCGGTCCTGGGGCCGGTTTTATTCAATATCTTTATCAATGATCTGGAGCAGTGTTTCCCAAACTTTTGTGGCCACGAAACACTTTTTAGCCTGGTATATGTTTATGGAACACTTATAATATTATTTTGTAGTCATTTGGTTTTCAAATAAAAAACTGTGTTATTTATGCTCAAATAGATTTTATTTTATAAAACAAAGCAAAAATACAAATTTAAAATAACTTGAACTAACAATTTCTAACTGGCAAGCGTGCATAAAGTAGTACAAAAATCAAGTTCAAAAGTCAAAATTAAAAACAGTGTTCTACTTAAACATTGTTTTTATATATACACAAACACCAAACAAATTAGATTTTTACTAGGAAAATCTGTTTTTATAAACAGAAATACAAATTTGGATTTAATGGGATTGGTGTTTCTGCATTTTTGTATCACAAATTCACTTAATATTAGTAATGCTGGAAAGTTGAATCCTCATGTCAGGTGCCTCCTCTTCACCTGGTTACCTCCTTTAATGCCAATCCGCTTTCAGGTTTTGATGGACAGGTCTGGGTTCTTTTGGATCCCACCACCCACTCAGCAGGGCATATCTTCTTTCTTTTTTCCTAGGAAATTATTTGGCAGTGCCTCCACCCCCCTCACTCCTTCTTGGCAGGGTCACCAGGGCAGCTTGGGAGGAAAATTCTAACTACAGGGTAATCTCCACTTACTGACCAGATAGTTGGAGACTTCCAAGAAATAACATCAACGCATACAATATAGTCAACATAATAATTATATTAAATAGGAGACAATACAACATAACAGGGTAAAACACTATTTTTAGGGTCATCAGTGCCCTGAAAATACCGGTGACGATGTATCAAATGTAAAATTAGTGTCCTGTTGGTATGCGTACTGTGCTGGGGCCCTTGATGACCTATAACCACAAAATTCTTCTCTGCAGTGGTGTAGCAGTGCGGCTGACTGGGTTCAGTACAGCCCAAAGGACTCACAAGTGGAACAAGGTTGCAAGTTCCTCCATGGGTGTAGTATGCAGCAGGTTATAAAATCCTCAAATCCCCACTCCCTGGCTTGAGGACACAGTTCAGGGAGTAGGAGGTCCCCAAAACAAATTACGTGACTAACTAACTAAAAGATGGGGCACTCACAGTCTCCATGAATGACTCTCAGGTTCGAAGATGACTGGACTCCTCAGTCTCTGCAGAGGGGCCGCTCTCTAGCAGGAATCAGGCTGCATCAGTCCCAGGATTTCCCCTCACCACAAAGGGGTGCAGTGCTCAAGATATAGGTTACACAACAACACTAACATCCAAACTGCAGCCTCCAAGCCCTGTGTCCAGATATACACTCAGCAGGCTGCTTCCCTGGATGAGGGGACGGAGCAGAGCTGACCGTGTGGTGACTGGTCTCACCTAGCTGGAGGGTGAACTCAGCCCAGCTGTGGAAGTTTCCCAGCAAACTCTGCATATGGGGGATCACCAGCGGGGAAGGAAAAACCCCACTGAGGGATCTGCTGTCAGGTCCCTAGAGACCATTTCCCAGGGGAAACCCTGAATGCAGGCCTAGGATTCACCAGCTCCCCACACAGCCAGTCCTGCCCTTTTCCTGCCTGGCTCTCTACTCACTCAAAATGGCTTTTCCCCTTTCCTCCACTCCCTGGGAGAGCCTCTCACTCCCTACTGGTTGCTTGGCAGACTCAGTCTGTCAGCAGAGACCCAGGAGTCCATGTAATCTCCTTGGGGGTTACACAAATTTAAAATTAAAAAAAAATTAAATACCCTTTTTAAAAATTATGATTATTTCATGGAACACCTACTCACATTGTGCGGAACACTAGTGTTCCATGGAACACAGTTTGGGAAACTCTGATCTGGAGGATGGTGTGGACTGCACCCTCAGCAAGTTTGCAGATGACACTAAACTGGGAGGAGTGGTAGATACGCTGGAGGGTAGGGACAGGATACAGAGGAACCTAGACAAATTAGAGGATTAGGCCAAAAGAAATCTGACGAGGTTCAAGAAGGACAAGTGCAGAGTCCTGCGTTTAGGATGAATGAATCTCATGCACGGCTACACACTAGGCACCGACTGGCTAGGCATCAGTTCTGCAGAAAAGGTCTTAGGGGTTACAATGGACGAGAAGCTGGATATGAGTCAACCAGTGAGCCCATATTGCCAAGAAAGCTAATGGCATTTTGGTCTGTATTAGTAGGGGCACTGCCAGCAGATCGAGGGATGTGATTGTTCCCCTCTATTTGACATTGGTGAGGCCTCATCTGGAGTACTGTGTCCAGTTTTAAGGCCCACACTACAAGAAGGATGTGGAAAAATTGGAAAGAGCCTAGAGAAGGGCAACAAAAATGATTAGGGGCCTGGAGCACATGACTTATGAGGAGAGGCTGAGAGAACTGGGAATGTTTAATCTACAGAAGAGAAGACTGAGGGGAGATTTGACAGCTGGTTTCAACTACCTGAAAGGGAATCAGAGGGGTAGCCGTGTTAGTCTGGAATTGCAGAAGTGACAGAGTCCTGTGGCACCTTAAAGACTAACTAAAGTTTTAGAGCATAAGCTTTCATGGGCTAATACCCACTTCGTCGGATGCATGCCTGCTTCCACTTCATTGGATACATGCATTTTAAAGCATAAGTTTTCGTGGGCTAATACCGACTTTGTCGGATGCATGCATGCATCCACTTCGTCGTATGCATGCATCCAACGAAGTGGGTATTAGCCCACAAAAGCTTATGCTCTAAAACTTTAGTTAGTCTTTAAGGTGCCACAGGACTCTTTGTCACTACCTGAAAGGGGGTTCCAAAGAAGATGGATCTAGACTGTTCTTAGTGGTACTAGATGACAGAATGAGGAGTAATGGTCTCAAGTTGCAGTGGAGAAGTTTTAGATGGATATTAGGGAAAAACTTTTTCACTAGGAGGGTGGTGAAGCACTGGAATGGGTTACCTACGGAGGTGGTGGAATCTCCTTCCTTAGAGGTTTTTAAAATCAGCTTTGACAAAGCCCTGGCTGGGATGATTTAGTTGGGGTTAATCCTGCTTTGAGCAGGGGGTTGGACTAGATACCTCCTGAGATCCCTTCCAACCCTGATAGTCTATGATTCTATGACCCCCACCCCATGTAATAAGCTTGCAACCCCCTGAGGGGTCCCAACTCCCAGTTTGAGAATCTCTGATATGAGACCCTAGGAATGGCCCTCCCCCAATGGTACAGGAGAGTCTCCCAGAGGGGATGTGTAAGATGCTAATGGGGCACTGACTTGATCTTCTCATAAAAGTGATGTCACTGATGTTCAGCAGCTAGGGTGACCAGACAGCAAGTGTGAAAAATTGGGAGTGCAGTGCAGGGGGGGGAGAGAGGTAATAGGAACTTATATAAGAAAAAGACCCCAAAATCAGGACTATCCCTATAAAATTGGGACATCTGGTCACCCTATCAACAACAAACCCTCCCGCTGCCAGTCCATCAATCAGGCCCCAGGCATGGCTCGCCCTGGGTGTAGACAGTGCGTGTGTCTGACGGGGCCGCTGGCGGGGAGTTAATGGCAGGGAGCACCAATGTTCATGCAGGGAGACACTAGACGTGTGCAAAGGGGTGCGGGGAGATGCAGAGCAGCCGGACGATGAAGGGAGAGCGAAAGCACCCGCCTGGCCGGTTTCGGCCCAGTGTGGGGAAGGTCAGCGCAGGAAGGGGGCCAAACGCGGATCCCTAGAACAGCCCCAGATGGAGCCCGGGCCAGGCGCCCGTCGCCCCCGGTAGGTGGCGCTGTTCGGGCGCAGGGAGGCTGCTGTGAGCCCCTCTCTTTACCGGCGCGGGGGGGGCGCTGGCTCCCGGCATGCACTCTGCCTCCCCGGCATGGCCGCGCCGCCGAGCCCCAGCCCCTAGCGAGGCGGCGCCGGGACTCTGCCCAGCCCGCAGCGGGAGCGGAGCTCGGCCGGGCCGGGCCGGGCCCGCTGGAGAACCGCCCGGGGGGGGCCATGGCCGAGCGGGCCGCGGCCCAGGTAAGGCCCCGGCGGGCGGGGGGCTGAGCCCCGGGAGCTTCTCCCCGCCCGGCTCGGGCCCCGGGAGTCAGGCCGCGGGGAGCTTGATGCTGCCCGGCCGGGAGGGGGCTGCCGGTTCCGGGCAGCGGGGGTGGCTCCGGCTGGGAGCAGGGATCGGGGCTTTGGGGCTTCCCCAGCTGCAGGGGCCGGCCCCCGTGCTGGGCCCAAATCTTCTAAGCCGGGTTCGTGCCCGGCCCTCGCTTTTCACGGAGGTGGGGTGACCAGACAGCAAGTGTGAAAAATCAGGACGGGTGTGTGTGTGTGTGGGGGGGGGGTAATAGGAGCCTGTATAAGGAAAAGACCCCAAAATCGGGACTGTCCCTATAGAATCGGGACATCTGGTCACCCTATACTGAGGGTGCCTGGGCTTTGGGAGAATCTGTCCTCACAGAATCGTAGAATATCAGGGTTGGAAGGAACTAAATCGTCCCAATCCTGAATAGCCCTGGAGGGTTTCGTGGGCTGCGCGCTTGGTACTGTAGCTGCAGGGACGTGACCCTGTCTGATCAGCGAGTGTGTTTTTCTGGTGTCCCGGGCTGTGCTCTGTGCGCCACTGGACAAACAGTACATCACGGGCCCTAAGCCGAAGCCGTACAATCTAAGGGGTGGCTGCTGCTTTTTCACCCATCGAGTTCTGGTGAAGACTGTGCGTCTCCAGGGGGTGCAAGGGTCAGCCTCTGTGGATTCAGGTGTAGGTTTGGGACCTAACTTTAGACATGACTAGTGAGTATAACAAGGAGAAGAGAATGGACATGGGGCTCAGAAGAAAAATCAATCTCACAGGAATGTGATTATCAGTCATCCAGTTAGGCCTTGATCCTGCACAGCGTTCTTTGGTGATGGACCTTCTGCACTCATCCCTAATCCTGTTGATTTCAGTGGGGCACTGCATAGGGTTCTGCCTACACTTTGCAGCCTGTGGGATTTGGGTATTGGAGATATGCATATTGTGGTGGTTCGGTTAAGTTTTTATTTTTTCATAAAACTTATTACTATTGTTGAGTTGCTTTTTGTGGGCATTGTGGAAGAATGTGGAGGCTTAAGGAGGGGTTTGAATGAAGTGTGTTCTCCAGCTTGGCAGACAAGAATTGGCCAGGCCAGAATATTCTGAAGAAAGAAAATAGCAAGATTGCTATAATTAATTTAGAAAATCAGCAGCACTGTTTGTGTGAAGATTTTCTTTCATATTACCCATATGAAATTCCCATCTCAAATCTTGTTTTGAGGTTCAAACAAACCCAAAGTCTCAAATCAAATCTCAGTAGCAACTAGAGTTTTGTTTGGCTCTGTTGCAAACTTTCCAAGGTGTGTTAGCAAAGCTTTTGAACCTTAGTGGTACACATCATCTGTGTTTTCACTTCATCATAATCCCAGCACAGATAGTTTGGTGTGGTGTTGTTTATATTACAATAATGCCCAGAGGCCCAAACCAAGATCAGAGCTTCAATGTGCTCTGCCTATTCAAACCCATAATAGAAGAGAGTCATTGCTCAAAGAGCTTACCATGTAGACAAGAAGCAGGCACAGAGAGGTGAAATTACATGTCACGTGTTACAATGCAGATCAGTGGCAGAGGTGGGAATAGAACCCAGGTCTCCTGATTACCAGTCCACTAGATCACATATTGGTTTTGTTGGAACTATTTGCACTACTCTAAATTTGACCTTATTAAAAACAAAGATCTCATCACAAGAAGGTTTGAGCACCCTGTAGCACGTGATCCACTTTTATGTTTCTCTTTGTAGCTTATTTGGCTAGATGGGAACACGAACCCAGCTCTCTCTAATTTTTGTCCTTGCAAACAGGCATCAGAATGGGACACAGAGATACAAGCTCCACTTATCCCAGATGTAAGTTTTGTGAAAGAAACCCAACTGCAGACTGCAGCTATTTCCTTGTGGACTGTGGTAGCTGCTGTTCAAGCTGTGGAGAGGAAAGTGGAATCTCATGCTATGCGATTGCTGAATTTGGAGCGGAGATCAGGGATAGCTGAGAAGAAGTTTGTGGACTGTGAGAAAACAGTGGTAGAGTTTGGTAACCAATTGGAAAGTAAATGGGCCGTGCTGGGAACTCTGATCCAGGAATATGGGCTGCTGCAGAGAAGACTGGAGAACATGGAGAACCTGCTGAAGAACAGGAACTTCTGGATCCTAAGAATTCCCCCTGCTAGTAAAGGAGAAGACCCAAAGGTAACAGTAACCCATCTAGTACTTTAGTATAAAATTCATGTATACTATATCAGAGAAGTTTTTATGTCCTTATAAATCACCGTTGCACAACAGCTTGGCTGGAGGGAGTGGTCTGACTGGCTACTAGCCGTGTTGCTTATTAAGCAAGTATTTGATCCACAAGATATGTGAAAGCAAATATGTAATGTATACCTTGTTGCACTGCCCTATTCCAGTGCATCACACAGAATGAGCATTCTGCTGCAGTCTAGGAAGCAGTTCATTATCAATAAAAGCAGGAAATCTCATTTAAACAAAAAGATCAAGACATTTCATGTAAAACTCCCTATGTTAAAATAATATTATGCTTCCAAAGTGAAACATTTAAGTCTGGAAATGCCAAAATCCGTTGCTCCGCTAACTTAACTCTGCTTCTTTGTCCATATGCATTACAATACAGTCCCTAGGTATGCAGGATTACATGCTATTTTTTTCCATGGGACACTGGACCCATGCCTCACACAATAGAAGTTGAACACTATCTAGTGCGGTGTTTATCCCAGACTTTATCATGCCACGACCCCCTTTGAGTTCACCTCTATTAACGTGACATGTCCCCGCCCCCAATAATGAACATTCGGGATGGATTTGCACAAACAAAAACTCCACCTTAACAGCCTATTTGAAAACTATTGGTGGGGAGCCAGGCCCAGATTAACCAATGCATACTCACAAAGGGCCTCCATTTTGAGGGGCCCTGACCACTGAACCATAATAAGGGATGGGCAACTGGCAGCCCGGTGGGGGTGGGGAGGCGCATGAAATCTGCCAGATCATTTTATTTGGCCCACCACCCTGTGTACAGACAGGAGAGGGCGCTGCCACCTCAGCCTTCCTCATCTCCCCAGTTACTCCTGTGTGCTCCATGTGGACCTTGTGACCAGGTGCTGGCCATTAAAGGCATTCAGCCCCTACTGCTATGAGATCATTCTATGGCTCTGGTAGCAGATGGTGCAGCCTAGCTGCCCAGAGAGCTGTTTGCTTCCAAGCTCTTTCATTTTATAGCCCACCCTTGCAAATGTAACCTTCTTTTAACAGAGCTTTTTGGGTGGGATACTGGATGATTGCAAGTTTTAGATGCATTTTAAAAAGTACACCAGACCCTTGCTAGAATGCAGGATTTGGGATGCATGCCAAGTACTGTATTCGTTAAAACGAAACAAAATGAAATTACCGCGTTCTATTTTGGGATCCATGGCCGTGACCACGTTCTAGCCAAATTCGCGTTCTACCAACGCGCGTTATACCGAGGGGCCTAGGGGCCGGTGTACCTTCAGCCAGCTGAGTAATGCTGCTTTATGGGATAAGTGCATGGCTTAAAACTAATAGGGTTTTAAATTTTATTTTATTTATTTTTAAAAAGAGAAAACTAACCCAGAACAACCTCCTGGAAGTCTCCCAAACTTTGAGAAATGTAAGCTATACATCTGACTTTATGGGTCAGGACCATCTGAACAATTTCTATTAAGTTTAAAAAAATATATATTTTGCTGAAATAGGTATATTAACCAAGCAAAGGATGGATGACAATGAATACGATGTGCTATTAGTCATAATCTACGGCCAGACATTCATCTGTTTTAAAACAAATATTTCAGTGGGAAGGAAATCTATTCTGTTTGTTTTTATATGGATCACTTGATGATTACTGTTAATTCATTCTGAGGCACCTGGCACTGGCCACTGTTGGAAGGCAAGATACTGGGCTAGATGGACCTTTGGTCTGACCCAGTAGGGCCATTCTTATGTTCTTCTTTTACTTTTATTATAAATTATAGTTCTCTACATTGTTTATAAAAGGTGATGGTCATATTGCTTTCTTCAGAGGCATGTCACTTTCTACAGGGAGAGCTGATGGGCTAGTTTCAATTGTAAAACGGGAATGACTTCACTGACTACTCCAGATTCTGTTGCCAGTGAAAGCAGGATCTGGCCCAAAGTCCCATACTATGAAAAACCACTGTGTTTGGGATGGCTTCCAGTCTGCAGCGTTTACCAGTTGTCTTTCCACAAAATCCTAACAAGCATGGTGTTTGAGCTGTACCTTGTTCCAGTACAGTAGCTGAGAACAATGGGATAATACTTGATTCTAGAAAGTATTATTAAAAACAGGGCAAAATTACCACGTGCAGTCAGTCACCTCTTGGTCCCTTGCCTTTCCAGACTTAGAAACCTGAGGGATCCATGTTAAATAGCCTAGTTACGAAGAATGTGTGTTCTGTAAAGTGTTTCTGGGCCATCAGGATAGATGCATAGTGAAGTAATCTTACTGAGGGGCTAGGATTCTAGGGTGATGTGTGGTATAAATACTCTCAAGACAAACGTTTATATAGTGCATGCAGTTTTCTTCAGTACTGGATAATGCAAAGTAGATTTTTGATATGCAGTGATGTCAGCACTAGAGGGCTGGTTAGCAAGCAGAAGTGAAAGGCATTTTTAAATAATACCTTAAACAATCACTAAATGTATATAAATCCTCTTGAAATCAAAGGGCATGATTATACGCTGCTGACGACTAAAATGCTTTGTTCAATTTTTAAAAAATGGCAAATGAACTTTAAAGTTTCTGTGAGAATATTATTTAAAGTGTTTTCCATATAAACATGAGTAATCCACTCCCGCTGCCTCCCAGCTCATAGTGCCATTGTCGTTCATACTGTACCTGACGGGAGAGACCACCTCTAAGGGCTGGTCTACATTACCCACTGGATTGACGGGCAGCAATTGATCCAACGGGTGGTTGATTTATTGTGTCTAATCTAAACATGATAAATCGACCACTGAGTGCTCTCCCGTCGTCTCCAGTACACCAGGGGAGAGGCACTGGCGGAGTCGACGGGAGAGCATCAGCCGTTGACTCACCGCAGCGAAGACACCACTGTGAGTAGATCTAAGCACGTCAACTTCACGTAGCTTAGAGATTTTCTCCGCCCCCCTCCCCCCCGCCCAAGTGTAGACCAGGCCTAAGAATGAGCAAACCCACTCTCCAAGCCTAGTCTCCAAGCAGAGACTTCTAGCAAGGCCATCATTTGGTGCCAGTTTTCATGGTGGTTATGCTGGTGCGGACATCTGTTGACCAGACATGGGACGGAGACCCACCTGCTTATATACTGACCACTGGGCAGTCATCCCAAAGCTAAATTTCTGCAATTTCTAACCCATTTTTCTGTTCTACAAGGTGAAAGGATAGCTGGTGTCAGGAGGCAATAGCAGCAGACAGAGCTGAGTGTGTGGCACTTGTGATTTCAGGTCCCAATGGCGTTTGATGATGTCTCAATCCAAATACCCCGGGAGAAGTGGGAGAATTTGGAAGAGTGTCAGAAAGAGCTTTACAAGAATGTGATGAAGGGCAACTATGAGTCTTTGATCTCACTAGGTAAAGAGCAGTTTACACTTATTGGAGGCTTTGCAATCTGACTTGATGGATTTCTTCTATCTCATGGCTGTTCTCAACTTCCTCTGATTTCTGGTGGATCAGCACCTATCTCAGACCTTGTGTGATAGACCAGCTCCACAAATCTTCCCAATTTAGAGAAATTTCAGAATGCAAACAGGGTTCCTGCTCCCTCCATCTTCTAAGTTTTCTGATACTGAACTAATTGGGTTGGTATAAGCTCAGGCCATGTCCAGAAACCTGACCTATTCATTGTGTGAAGGTGTTGCTAGATTTTCTGCATTAATGGCTGTCTCAAGGCTTCTGCCCATGTTCTGCTAGAAACACCCATTTTTAAAATGAGGATTTTGCAAAAGGTTCACACAGAATCCTGAGCCACCTGATAGTGGGGAAGATTGAGGTGCTGTTAATTTATGCAAACCTGAGAGTGTGAGCAAGTTTTGAGGAAGTGATTACTAGGCCCTTGCTCTGGACACTGTCCCTTAGTACAGACTCTCTTTCTGATTATTGACTTGGCTTGATCTCTCGTTCCAAGATAAGGATTATAGCGAGGCAACTCTGGCAGGATCAGGAGGAGCCAAGGAAATCTGAGCACAGCAGATTTGTTTTAGACTGGCTCCTCAATCAGTGATCTCTTCCTGGCAAGGAATGAAGATCCAGTTGTCTAGTCTGATTCTTTTAGATCTGTCAGGTACTTTTGATACTGGCCAGCCTCATGGAATTCTCGACATATCCGCATATCTTGCCATGCAGATTGACAGCTGCTCATGAATGGCAGCAGCTTTTTGTCTCAAGATACAATGATAATGAGCTTTGGAGAAGTGCCTAAAACATTTAGAGACCTGCCACTTCCTTGACATTCTATAGGTTGCCTTTGTTCTCCAGCAACCCAGTAAAGCCCAGCAGTCTGCACTTTGGGGTTGTGTGAGGGAACCCCCGCTATCCTGTAAGGATATCCCATTTTCCAGCAGAAATTTGCTCTTCTGCATGATCTTCATTCACTGTTTCTTACATCTGTGCAGATGACCTCTGTCTTCCAGAGAGGCAAGGTTGGCTTAAAACCAGGAGAGCCCCTTTAAAACTAAAATCAGTATTTACTGTATCCTCAATACTTCTTTCCCCTGAACAGACCATGCAATTTCCAAGCCTGATATTTTATCGCGGATTGAACAAGGGGAAGAGCTTTGTGCTGGGGAGCCGCAGGACTTTGAAGTGAGAGAGATCCCTACAGAGTCTAGCACAGGTGAGTAACAGACTGAAATGGAAAAGTGAGAGCAGTTAAAAGCAGGGAATTCCACAGAGAAAAAAACCACATGAGCTTGGTACATTTTAACTGACTGTTTTCTTGTCTTCATTGCAGATGTCATTCATGACTTTCCACCTGCCCCAGGTACTTCTATCTCTGCCGGTCCCAGCACAGGTAATATGTAAAATCCACTTGAAATACTGAATGCAGTTTGTTTAGACTCCTGCTCATGTAGTCACAGCTTAAATTTCTGTGAGCAGATTCTTCTTATCCTGCTCTTGCACCAGTCTCTCCTTGTTCTGGCTCTTCAGAGTATTCTGATCATCTGACACATTCACCCCATATTTTTTTAATTTCCATTTCAACATGTATGCCTCATCACAATGTGCATCTCTTCCAGCAAAGAAATAGTCAAATTCACCACTGGTATATGCTAATGCAACTCTCCCTTGAAGTCAGTGGAGTCGTGCCAGTTTGTTCCAATCGGATAGTTGGTCCATTGTGTTCGTTTCAGATCAGCTCTCAGATACTGAATAACATGTTCAGTGGATTCTAGATAAGCTGTGATGTCACCCTCTTTCCTCTGAACAGAATCTCCCATTTCTACCACGGATATTATCTCATGGATTAAACAAGAAGAGGAACAGAGCATACGGGTTCAAGAGAATGCTAAGGAACGAGAAACGGATAGAAGTACTTGCACCAGTGAGTACAGGAGTGAAATAACTGAGGAACAGTGAGTAAATTGCCTGAGAGCTACTTTCCTGAGGTGGCTGGGCCCCTGGATTTGTTGGGAGGCCCAGGCAGAGCCATCTCTCTGTATGTTTTGCCTTCAAAGTGCCATCCTGGAGGGAGGACATTCACCATGGACACAGCACCGATGGTAAGACAGAAGTAAGGCTTTGCTAATGAGTCGGAGGTGAAGGGGCAGGCATTAGACTTCCTGTGGGCTACCAATGGAGAATTCACTTGAGGGGAAAGTTTTCAGCAGCTGTGTGTGTTAGGAACCCTAATTGCCCAAGCGTAGAGAGAGTGGGGATATGAATAATTTTTCCTCTGCTCCTGGAAAGAGTGCCCATCTCTTGTGACCTATCTCCACAGAACTGGACTTGGGGTACAGTTTCTTTGTTAGCAAGAATGGCCCAAAAGGCCGACTGCCATATAACTGCTTTCCCCCAGTGTTGGGACTGTGGGCCCTGTAACATTCAGTTTTTAATTTTTAAAGTTGCTTTATTGATAAAAGAACCAGTAGTTGCTCATTCAATATTCATCCATGCTCCACACAATAAATACCACCACCTACTACTTGGCCAGATAAAGTGAATGTGAACATTTAAATGATTTTTTGACAGCACTTGTAAGTCCTTTGTTAGCCTATTAATTCTTATACAGTTGGGAATGTTGTTTTTTCCTCTCTCCATAAGTGAAAGCTTCACTCTGTTCCATTACAGTTTTTATTCCTATATATAAAACTTTCTGTAAACAGATAAACCATGATCCTGCCCTGAGCTGTGCAGAACATCTCGCAAGATTGGAGCTTAAAACACTAATCACGTGCACATAGAAGGCTGACTCCATACAGCATAAGGCTCTTCTACCTAGAAATCAGAGTCACAGAAGTCCATAATTTCTCTTTGGAAACATCCTAGGAAATGATCTTGTATTTTGAAAAGCACTAGGAAATCCGAGAGCGAGTCTCCTTTTATCTTGGTATGACTGAATGCAGGTCTAGACTCATGTATTGCAGCTCCTTAGTTCCCAAGTTTTTGATTTAAACTTTTCTTAGAAGTGAAACTCATCACAAAAGAACTCAGCTGAAAATTTCTTCGTGGTGTAATGCACTAGAAAAAAAGGGGAAGATTTTTCACTCAGTTTCTGTCCTGCACCTGCTGTATGATCATGCATTAGATAAGGTTTAGGGCCAGCTGTGTGGTAATTCTGGTGAATAATGATGGGACATGGCAAGAATGAGTCTTAGAGCTCCATTTTTGACTAGGCAGTCTAGAGCAACGGTGTCCAATACGTTCGCCCCTAGCCACACGTGGCTAATAGGCTATTGAATTGTGGCTAATGCATGTGGGTTTTTTTATAATGTGGCTAATAAGAAAAATTCAAAACCACAAGTGTGGCTAGAATCGAATTTCTGTTGGACACCACTGGTCTAGAGGCCAGTTTGGGGTGAGGAGCTAGCGCAATGGAGAACTCTCTGTAAATAGCTGGATATGGGTAACTTCCTAGTACAGGGGCGCACAAACTTTTTGGCCTGAGGGCTACATTTGGGTGGGGAAATTACAGGCAGGGCCATGAATGTAGGGCTGGTGCAGGGGATTACAGGGCTTAGAGCAGGGAGTTGGGGTGCAGGGGGGTTGTAGCGGGGGCTCAGGACAGGGGATTAGGGTGCAGGAGGGATGTGGGCTCTGGCCCAGCACTGCTTACCTCACGCGGCTCTGGGGTGGCAGCAGCGGGGCTGAGGCAGGCTCCCTGCCTGCCCTGCACCCACACTGCTCCTGGAAGTGGCCAGCATTTCCAGCGGTGGTTCCTGTGGGTGAGGCGGGGTAAGCGGCTCAGATGTGCGCTGCCCTCATCTGTGGTACCATCCCCGAAGGTCCTATTGGCCACGGTTCCCTGTTCCTGGCCAATGGTAGCTGCGGGAGGCGGTGCCTGCAGGTGAGGGTGGCGCTCGGAGCCCTCTACCTCCCCCCTCCCCGCCCCGGGGCCACAGGGACGTGGTGCCGGCCACTTGAGCGGGGCAAAGGCAGGCAGGGAGCCTGCCTTAGCCTTGCTGCACCATGGGCTGGCAATCCCGTGGGCCGGATTGAAAGTCCTGATGGGCTGTAGTTTGCCCACCCCTGTCCTAGTACCTAAAGACTGAGAGTAAAATCTTTCTTACCTGGCCCTGTGTCAACAGACCATTCCTAGCATTTTTGTAGCACATGCAGAAGAGAAATCCAACTTCATGGGATTCCATTATGAATCAGAAACCTCCAAATCTTAAGGGGTTTCTTTATTCCAAATTGATGCATAAGTAATGTAAGGATTATCTTCCCCCACCCCCACCCCTTCTAGCAGATGACAGGATCTTGGTCAAACACGAGGAGCGTCCTGAGGAGAGAGGTCCTGTGAACCAGGAACTGCCTGTGACCTTGTCAGGAAGATCAGAAGCATGTATTTTCCAGGTAGCCGGCTGCGAAAATCCACCCAACTCAAACATGCAGCTCATCTCAACCCCTGCAGTAAACAATCTGGGGGAATCCGCTCAAGATGAAACAGAGTTTGGTCAGTTTCCAAACGTCGCCGCCCAACAGGGAAGCCAGCTGGCAGAAAGACCATATTTGTGCAGTGAGTGTGGGAGGTGCTTCAGCCGGAAAGACATCTTCATATCACACCAGAGAACCCACACAGCTGAGAAACCCTATTCCTGCTCCGAGTGCGGGAAAACGTTTGCCCAGCAATCCAATCTGAACAACCACTTCCGGCTCCACACAGGTGAGAGGCTTTATGTGTGTTCACAGTGCGGGAAGAGCTTCATCCACCAATCCAGGCTCACTTACCACTACAGAGTCCACACGGGAGAGCGGCCCTACATGTGCACAGAGTGCGGGAAGGGCTTCACTGAGCAATCCAAATTAACAAACCACTATCGAATCCACACAGGTGAGAGGCCATACACCTGTGCCGAGTGCGGGAAAAGCTTCAGTCTGAAGATAAGCCTTATAATTCACCAGAGAAACCACGCCAAGGAAAGGCCTTATGAATGCACTGAATGCGGATTAAACTTCAATTGTCATTCAGGACTCATCAGACACCAGATGATTCACACGGGGGAACGACCCTATAAATGTACAGACTGTGGGAAAGGCTTCATGCGGAAGGAGCATCTTCTGAACCATCAGCGACTGCACACGGGAGAGAGACCCTACCAATGTACAGTGTGCGGGAAGAGCTTCATTCGGAAGCATCATCTTCTGAAACATCAGCGGATCCACACTGGGGAGCGGCCCTACCAGTGCGCTGAGTGTGGCAAGAGTTTTAGGTATAAACAGTCGCTCAAAGATCACCTGAGAATTCATAGCGCAGAGCAGGGGCAGCCAGAAATTTCCCAGGGCCTTCTGCAGGAAATAGAAACTGGACTCCTTGATGTTAAAATAGAAAATACATGGTAGCATGATTGTAAATAGTCAGTTGCCTAATAAAAGTACATCAGCTCCAGCAAATTGGAAGAGGATGTTATCACATTATAACGGTAAGTAAAGGCAGATGTTCAAACTTCCCTCTCTTAAAGGAGCACACTCATGAGCTTCTAAATCCATGAGCCCTTGAGAAGAAAAGATGCTGTGTGTGCTCATATGAACTCTACAAAGGGGAAGGGAGGGCATGAACCTTGACCCTACACCTGTCAAACTCATTATTGAGATGATTTTTACCTTAGTGTTGCTCTAACTCCTGTTGGAAGATCTTTCTGGTTAAAACAGGAACAAGAGGTTAGACGTGACCCAGGGAGAACCTTTTAAAATATAATAATAATCCACTTGTTTTTAAAAAACAGAACTGTTAGGATTCTGCAACATTTACAGATTAAACACTTTCCAAAAGAGCCTCCTCTTGGAAAACTTGAGTGGTCACTTCTGAAAATTCACTGATTTTTAAAAAAAAATGCAGCAGAGTTAATGTAGTTTTTATAAGATAGTCAAGTGTTGTTTGCATGCACAACACTGTCGATATTAAGTGTAAGACCACTACTTATAAACTAAACATTTATTACTACGTGATTTTATTAAGTGTTGGGGTTTTTTTCTCTCAAAAAAAGAAATGATTTTTGCATTTCCTCTGTATGTAAAAGTCTAATGACTGGAAACAAAAGAGGGATTTCTGTACATATGGGAAATGGGAAACATAAAAAATTATCAAAGAACTTTTGTTTTAAAGATTTTTTTTTTCCTCCAGCCATACACCTGAAGTAGTAGTTCTGTGATCACTCCATTAACACATCTCCATGCTGGGATATTAGTGGCCCTACAGCCTGTAAATGGCACTGTTTGTACACAGATTCTAGGAAGAACATTTTATTTGGCTGGTAGGGAATGTAATTCTTCTGAGGCACTTTTTTCTCCATGGTTTAAACATTGACGAATGGGATAATGTGGGTGTATGTTTCTGCAGAGCTTTTTATTACATGGCTTAGTCACATGTGCAAAGTATAAACTAATTTTGCTCTCTTGCTAGCTTAGCACCAAATTAAGGCTCTGATCATTTAACTGGAGATGGAGCAGACTGCACACCTGCATCAAGCACTGCTGAAGACAGTGAGACTCTGTGCGGACACAACTGCCCACATGCAGAAAGTTGCAGGATTGGGGCCTAAATTTGACTGTATATGCACCAAGGCCCTGATCCAGTTTCCCTGAAGCCAATGAGTTTTTTTTCCATTGGCTTCAGTGGGCTTTGGGGCAGGCTGCCAGTGTGCTAAAATACAGAATACTCGGCACAAGGACCAAAAAGACCCTGCAATTGTGACATTTAGTATAGTAGTTGGGGCTTGTTTGGGGGTTTGTTCTGATTTTTGCCTTGCTGCTGTTTTTAGGCTTCCTAGTTATCCTGTAAAGAGCCAAAGTTCTGGGGGAAAAAATCTCTGCAAAAATAAATCTGATAACTGTCTTACACCATGCTGAGGAGACAGGTCTTCAGTCTCTGAATCAGAACAAAACATCTGTGAGGGAGAGACACTGAAAATTTTTTTTTTAATTTACATGAATTGCAGCTGGCTTCTCATAAGTGTTAGCATCAGAGAAGTGCATGCCTCTGTGGACTTAACATGAAGCTACTGCTGTGCATTCAGGTCAAAAACATCTTTGTAAAGATTATAGTATATAATGGATGCAGGTCGTAGTTTTAGAAGAATATTGACCTGAGGCTTAAGAGCTTCTGAGAACTGTCCAGTCCTCTCAGGATTTGGCCTATTATTGGTAGTTTGAGTGAAGAGGAATAACTTGTAATGGGTAACTGGCCATTCAGTCTGCAGTTTCAGGTGCTATGTTCCACCAGTAGTCACCATGGGAACAGTTTTTCCTCTTTTTCTAAAGCTCAACTCACATGAACAAGTACAGTACGTCCATTCCTGTTTACTGCTGTTCTCAGTCTGCCCTAGAAAATAGCTGAGGATGCAGAGAATATCTTTCAGCAGCCTGGGGTATAATCATCCAGCGACTTTGATATATCATCAATGCCATTGTATTAATTTAAATTACTGTGAACACATCCATACAACCTTTTATGTAAAGTCTATGCTGTGGTATAAACTGCCAGCACTTGAATAATTTTAACATCCTTGGCATGAAAGCTTGTGAGTGAACTCTATGGACCAATAAATGGTACTACCTGATTTATCCTGTCTGCTATTTTTTAACATGTTGTAGCAGAGGTTTCATCAGTCTGACGTAACACAGGAGGCCATCTGAAGTATCAGCATTGTCCCAAGATGGGTAGACTCTCCTGCAGCTAAAATCCTCTTCCGAGCAGCCTCTTTCTTGGCATCACCTCTCCTTTCTTCCCATTTTAAGTGTGCTGCAGCTAGACCTATGGGTCAGTAAATGGCAAGCTGCAAAATGGAAGAGAAAAAACATGCTTACTTACATTGGAAGCTGTGTGTGGCATGGATTCCTTTTACGCTGTTTGTACCCTCTCTAGTATAATGGAGTCCTGGTCTATGACTGCACCTCCTAAGTGCTACTGCCATACAAATAAGTAACATTTCAATGTTGCATAAGGCCTGTAGCTTTAAACAATGTTTAAACCACGTTGGCAGTTTAAAACATAGTTCTAGTTGAAAAAGTGTAAATACACTTTAGTTCACCCGTGTGAAAATAGGCCTTTTAAGTGAATTAGAAATGATTTTTGAACAGAACTTCTTGTACCATTTATCAGGATTTGTGGTTAAACAGGTTCAGTGCGAACAGTGGAGGGTGTAATTCTGCCTCGAAAAGTGAAATTGAAAATAGCAACTTCTTACTCAAAAGATCTGCTGCTATGTGTATTGAGAGCCTTAGCTCCTGACTTCATTAAGAAAAATAAGTTTTAATGCTGTTCACCCTGTTAAAGTCTGAAGAGCTGACACAGTTAAGAGAAGGAGCTGGAGTCCATTCCTTCACGTGCATCATTGACAGAATTGTATATTACATGCTAAGCCGTTATTCTTATGTAAACTCCTTGAAAGCAATGAGTTTTCATGGCTGTTGAGGGCTTTATTTGGGGATGTATAAGACACAACCTAACCTAATTCAGATAAAGGCCGGGTGAGATTGCAGGGTTGGGGGAAAAAAACAAATTTTACTTATTAAATGTGCTCATGCTACAAAGCAATAATGGCATGACAGTAAACAAGCCCCTCCCATGTCAGTGTGAAAGTTGCTTTTCAGAACAGAAATACACTTTTTAAAGAGCATGTAGATCATTTACAAGAGCCTGAGATCTCCATAACAGGGTGGTGCCACAATACCCCTTCTTTAGTGCTTTACATTTCCAGGGCCCTGGATCAACAGGAATTAGTATTCTTCACCAATATGGGGTGGGGGGGTTGTGATATACAGGAGGTCAGAGTAGAGCTGTCAGTCCCTTCTGTCCTTTAACTGAATGACTGTGTATCAGGTTCACCTGCAAACCCTATGCTGCCATTGGCAGTGGGGGCTGCCGCCAGATGATTAGAGCAGCAGGGGAAATTAAAGGGACAAAATCAATGTATCCACAAAGTACAGCTAGGTTTTTTTCTCTTGGACCCTAGAGCCCAAATGCAGTATGGAACCAGTAGTGAGGTAGGCCCAAACGCTGGCCATCATATGGGAGGAAAGGGGCTGTAAGCTGCCTCTGCACTGGGCTGGCCAGTCCTAAGGGGTTGTGGCTGGTGTAGTGTGTGTAGGGACAGGTGTGGTAGTGCACAGGGGTAAGAGCTTGCACAAAAATACCCCTTCCTCTTCCCAACTCCTGCATCCTGCCTTGCTCCACGCAGATGCCTCCTGAAGCTTGACGCGTACAAAATAGTTCCACAGTATTTCGGAGCCAGGGTTTCAACCCCGGCAAGTCCCAACAGCGATGCTACAGGGAGGGGGCAATTGCTGTTGTATTTTTATGCCAGAGACACAGTAATAGTTGGGGCTGCGTCTATCAGCTGGGAGCCCGGGGCATGGGATGTGCCTGTCCCCCTACAGACCCATGTTCCCTGCAGAGGGAGGGACCCTGCATGGGAGCAGGTCATGGGCCCAGGGCTAGCGTCAGAGGCTGCCCCTCAAGGAGCGGGCTGGGCCGGGGCCCCCCCAGGAGCCGGAGCGGGTACCGTGGGTCTGGAACCGGGCAGACGCAGAACCGGCTGGGGGTCTGGAAGGCCGTGGGGGGCGGGGCTGGGTTAATCGCCGGCCCCAGAGGGGGAGGGGCACGTCCCCTAGGGGGACCCCCGCCGGGCGCTGCTCGGTGCCCACGCGAGCTCGTGCAAACACCTGCCCGCTCCGCGGGGCGGCCCCGGGTTCAAATCCTGCGGGAACCGCGGCCCACCGCTGCTGTGAGCGCGGCCCCGCCCCGCCGCTCCGGGCCCCGGCAGCCAGGCCGCGGCTCCTTCCCGGCCGCGCTCGCTCCGCTCCGCCCGGCAGCGGGGCCGGCCCGTGGCGAGGCGGCGCCGGGACTCTGCCCAGCCCGCAGCGGGAGCGGAGCTCGGCCGGGCCGGGCCCGCTGGAGAACCGCCCGGGGGGGCCATGGCCGAGCGGGCCGCGGCCCAGGTAAGGGCCCGGCGGGCGGGGGCCCCGGGAGCTTCTCCCCGCGGGGAGCGCGGTGCCGGGCTGGGCTGGTGTCGGGGGCCCGGTCCCCTGGGAAGGCGGGTGGCCGAGGCCTGGGGCGAGGCCCGCTGCCCCGTGTGCCGGCCCCCAGCCGGGCAGCCCGCCCCGTGCGGCCCGCTGCGATTGCCCCAGCCGGGGTCCCAGGATTTCCGGGCAGTGCCCGCGGAGGGGGGTCGGCCCCATGTCAGGAATAAGCAGCAGAGTGGGGCAGAGGAGGGGGGGAGGTTCCAAAGTGACCTTGTCTCTGACCCCCACCTCCCCCTCGGGTGGAGACTGGGTTTTGTCTCGGCCCGTCTGGGTCGAGAAGGACAATGGACCCCGGGTCTATGTCCTCTGCCCCACAACCTGGCAGGGCTGCCCTTCCCATGGGGCGAACTGAGGCCACCAGGCTGTGGGGCCCAACTGTGTCTGCTGCTGGTGCAGGTATATTCTCTCTGCTCTAGATCAGTGGTCTTCAAACTGAGGTGCGCACACCCCCGGGGGTGCGCGAGACCACTCCTGGGGGTGCGCGGCCCCTGCAGCCGGAGGAGCTGGGTGGCTCCTCCTGCCGCCGGGGCCACCACAGTGCTTGCAGAGGAGCTGCCCAGGCAGCCCGGCTCCTCCTGTCTTACTGGAAACCTGGGAGGTTTCCAGTAAGGCAGGAGGAGCCAGGCTGAGACCCAGCCCCGGGCGCCGTGGCAGAGATGGGCCCTAAGAACCGGGTGCCGCAGCGGGGACCGGCCCCAGGGGGGCAGTTAGGAGATAAGGAGGGGGGGTTTTGAGGAGGGCAGTTGGGGGGGAAGTGGGAAGGAGTGGATGGATGGGGCAGGGCTAGGGCAGCCTGCGGGGGTGCCTGCTCAAAAAAATTTTTCTACTAGGGGGTGTGCGTCAAAAAAGTTTAGAGACCCTGCTCTAGATGCACAGAGAGGGTGGAGTGCTGGGCTGGAGGAAAGAGGGCACAAGAGACCTTTCAAAGCTTTGGCCCAGGCGTGGGGGCGTCATTTGAACTCCCCGCCTCAGGTGCCTAAATGTTGTGGGCCGGCCCTGAGACCTGGCCGTTTTTTTTGGCTCTGCTGTTCTTAAGCTGCCCCGTATATGGGGAGGGGAGAGTGTGTGTGTGACATCCTGGCTGCTAGAGCTGGGAAAGAATGAGATTCCAGCTCTGTTCTTCATGGCGCAGACTGCTGGTGGTGGAGGGAGGAAATTTTCCACACAAGGACTCTGGCTGTAGGGGCTAGGTCTTCTTTCTCCTCCCTGTTCCAATCATCCTCCCTGATTGGGCCTGCCTTGCTCAGGTCCCAGGTCACTGGGTCTCTCTCTTCAGTGAAGATCAGAGTGTGACTCCCTTCAGAGCAATGCCTGCTGGCACAATGGGGCAGCTTGAGATTTATGAAGGCCTCTCCCTGCAGCACAGCACACTCTGCTAACCTGGGGGACCAAATGTTAGGCCCAGACTCTTAACCGCATTGGGGGAGCACGGGCTGCTGTCCCTGGGCCAGCACAATGCATGTTAGTTTGAAACTGTAGACAGACCTGCATTTCACCCATGAAATACTAGGCCTCCTCCCTTCTAATCAGGGAAGATGCACCGAGCTGTCTGATGATACTGATTTTGGCAGCTTAAGGTGATTGCTAAATAACAGTGAAAAAAATAATTCTCCCATTCATTTATATGGCATTAGGATGTGTATTACAACCTCTGCGAGGATCTCCAACTGAGATCCGGGCCACAGCCTGATGGACACTGTATGTACACATCATGAGAAACAGGCCCTGCCTTAGACGGCAAGCTCTTTAAACAGATAAGATTGAACAGGTAAGAAGGACAGGCTCTTCTCGTCCCCATTTACAGTGGGGATCTGATCTAGGGAAGGATGCAACTTGTTCCGTTTCACACAAGGAGACTATGGCAGAGATGGAAATAGACTACACATCTCCTGAGTCCCTGTCCAGTGCTTTAGCCATAAACTCATCCTTGTTCTCCTTCTCTTTTGGGCCCAGGGTCACTCAGGCAGAAGACCGTGTTGGTGGAGATGTTTTCCTGTCATGCCTAAGCAGAAACTTAGGAGTAAAAGCTAAGGGTCGTGGTTTTCAAACCAAAAGCTTTAGTGCTTTGAAATAGGAAAAGTCCACAGTGCAGGCAGAGTATTGACTGTCTACAAAGTCTGTTTTGTAAAATGAAGTTATGGACAAAAAAAAGATCAAAAAATACGTGAACCTGTTGGTGTGACCAATTTGGGGCCTTTTCAGAAAACATCTGAACAGTTTGAAGTTGTATTTCAGGTGGAGTTCAGGTTTTCATGTGTCCAATTTGAGGCTGATGCAGGTTAAAAACACAGCTGATGATGAAAATATCGACAGACTTCGATGTACCTGGAGAGTGACTCTCTTAGAATAAAGATCCAGCCCCGGACAGTGCTGAGTAGCAGCTTGTGTATTGTTTACCTTGCTAGATGTCTTTCCATTTCTGTCCTTTAAATAGGCTCCAGAATGGGACACAGAGTCATGGTGGCCAATTCCTTTGCAGCCACCTGCTGCTCCTGAAGAAACTTCCTTGCGAGAAACCCAGCTGCAAAGAGCAGAGATTTCTTTGACTGTGGTGGCTGAAGTTCAAGCCATAGAGAGGAAGGTGGATTCTCAGGCTGCACAGTTGCTGAGTCTGGAGGGGAGAATGGGGACGGCTGAGAAGAAACTGGTCGGCTGTGAGAAAACAATGGTGGAGTTTGGAAACCAACTGGAAAGTAGATGGGCCGTGCTGGGAACTCTGATCCAGGAGTACGGGCTGCTGCAGAGGAGGCTGGAGAACATGGAGAATCTGCTGAAGAACAGGAACTTCTGGATCCTGAGACTCCCCCCAGGCACGAAAGGAGAAGTCCCCAAGGTAACGATATCCTAGCTGGTGCAGAAGAACAGAGGTAAAGCTGATCATCAGCTATCAAAGAGGTGTTTGTGTCTTGTGGCTGGTAGGTTCTTTAAGGCACTGCTGATTTGGATCTCATTGATAGATATTTTTGTACCCAGGAATAAAATCTTGGTTGGGGATAATATTGCTTGTTCCTTTCATTCTGGTTCCATTCCCCGATCAGTATTGATAAATAAAACGAGGAATACTTGTGGCACCTTAGAGACTAACCAGTTTATTTCAGCATAAGCTTTTGTGGGCTATAGCCCGCTTCGTCGGATGCATAGAATGGAACACACAGAAATCCACAAAAATTTATGCTGAAATAAACTGGTTAGTCTCTAAGGTGCCACAAGTATTCCTCGTTTTCTTTACAGATACGGACTAACGTGGCTGCTAATCTTAAACCTATCAGCATTGATGTAACTCTCAAAAAGACCATGACATCATCGCCTGCCTCTTCTCATTCAAATTACTGGGGTGTTAGATCATCTTCCAGAGATGTGAGATAGGAGGAGTCCCTTTGTATCTAGAAGCGACAGAGTCCTGTGGCATCTTAAAGACTAACAAAAGTGCCACAGGACTCTTTGTCACTTCTGCAAACCCAGACTAACACGGCTACCTCTCTGATTCCTATGTATCTAAATTTCATTCACAGCGCTGACCTGCTATGGGTGAGGTTTTCTTCCATCTGTGTTGTCTTTTCTCATGTTATTTTAGGACCAAACTCTCTGCTGATGTAGCTATTCTAAAATCAGTGGAATTCCACCAGCAGAGAAAGTGGCCTTAGCCTCTATGGCTGAAGATAGTTCTGCCTCTGTGAACATTCGAATTTTGGCCTGTTGGGTGTATCTGCCAACAAGGGAGCTAACTGAAGCTACTTGATTGCTTCTTTGTGGATATCTAGGTTGTGTCTACACTGCACAGTCCTCATGGTGCTGTGTAGAGTTCATACACTGCCCGCTGCCCTAGTTTGGGTAAGTAGCAGTGTAGACAGTGAGGCAGGGTTTAGGTGATTAAAACCACACCAGAACCTTAAGGTATGTATCCTACATGGCACTCTGCCACCCACGCAGTGCTGTCTTTGTCTACGCTGCTGTTTTTATCAGTATAGTATCCCACGGCTGGAGCCTTTCTCCACCACGAGATAGCTTGCAGTGCTTGTGATTTCAGTCCCAGTGTCATCTCATGCGTCTCTGCGTTTCTCTGAGCAGGGATGGGAGAGTACAGGCAAATGGCAGAAGGAGCTTTACGAGAACGTGATGAAGGGGAACTATGAGGCCTTGATCTCCCTGGGTAAGGATCATTCTCACTCGCTTATTACAGGCTTTGTGACGTGGCAAGGGCTGGGTTGACTCTGGCTCAGTTATTGACCAAGAGTCAGATTATGTCTGGTGTAAATTGTCCATTGAAATGAATGGAGCTGTGCCACTTTACACCAGGTGAGGATCTTCCTCCAGATGTTCATGCACGATGGGTTGTGTTCCTCTCCATCTGATGAGCCCCGAATCTGCTACTGGGAGCCCAGCTCACCTGTCACCAGCTATCTCCATTTTCTGCATGCTCTTCATTAACATTTTTGCAACTTGGTTCATAGGAACCAAGGCACCTTCAGTGACAAAAAGGGGTTTAAAAGCACATCAAGTTTTATCGTCAAAGAGTCTTGTAGCACCTTATAGACTAACAGATCTTAGGGATCATGAGCTTTCGTAGGCTAAGACCCACTTCATCAGATGAAGTTTCATCTGATGAAGTGGGTCTTAGCCCATGAAAGCTCATGATCCCTAAGATCTGTTAGTCTATAAGGTGCTACAAGATTCTTTGTTGCTTTTGCAGATCCAGACTAACACAGCTACCCCTCTGATACTAGACATCAAGTTTTATGTAATTAAATACCAAGGAGCCCTATTATTCTTCTCCGTGAACAGACACTGCGATTTCCAAACCCAGCATCCTGTCCTGGATTGAACGAGGAGAGGAGCCATGTGCTGGTGATGAGCCAGAGGAGACAGAAGTCCCCATGGAGCCCAGCATGGGTAAGGACATGGTTAAAACTCCAAAATCCTGGCAGGCTCTTTGGATTTCTCATATCCCAGGGTTCCTTCTCCTCAAGACAATTCTGACCCTAGATTTCTCCACCCACCCCAGTGGGTTCTAAAACCATAACTCCCCTTTCTGACTTTCTGCCCACTGATCCTCTGTCAGTTCTCTCTGAATCCTCATTATTACTCTGTTTACATTTATTCAGGAAAGAAATGGTTTTCGGTAGTGATTGCTTTTCAAACCCTTTGCTAAGCATTCTGTGGATGCTGGGAAAACACCATCTCCTTCTTTCCCCTGAACAGACTCTCTGGTTCCTACCCATGAGATTTCATCCTGGATTAAACAGGAGGAGGAGTTGTGTATCAAAGATCAGCAGGACTTGGAGGAGAGAGAGTTCCCTGCAGATCTTAGAATGGGTGAGTAATAGATTTAAATGACTGAGAAATGACAGTAGACAGAGCTGGAAATCTGATTAAACCTTCCTGAGCTCCTGTCATTCTATCCTTTAGTACATCTTTGAAAGTAGTCTTTGTTGGTGCATAGAACGGCCATGCTGGATCCATCTAGGGCAGTATCCTATCTTCTGAGAGTGTCCAGTGCCAGATGCTTCAGAGGGAGTGAAGAAAATGGGGCAGTTTGAGTGATTTATCCCCTGTCGTCCAGTCCCAGCACCTAACTGTTGGAGGTTTAGGGACACCCAGAGCATGACGTTGTGTCCCTGACCATCTTGGCTAACAGCTATTGACGGACCTATCCTTCATAAACTTATCTAATTCTTTTTTAACCCAATTATACTTTTGGCCTTCACAACATCCTCTGGAAACAAGTTCCATAGGTAGAGCGTGCGTTGTGTGAGGAAGTACTCCCTTATGTTTGTTTTAAACCTGCTGCCTATTAATTTAATCAGGGACTTCATTCTTGTGTTACGTGAAGGGATAAACAGCACTTCCTCATTCACGTTCTCCACACCAGTCATGATTTTATGGACATCTGTCATATCCCTTTAACCATCTGTTTTCTAAGCTGAACAGTCTGTTTTTTAAATCTCTTTTCATATGGAAGTTGTTCCATACCCCTAATAATTTTTGTTGCCCTTCCCTGTACTTTTTCCAATTCTAATATCTTGTGTGAGCTGGGGTGACCAGAACTGTATTCAGTATTCAAGATGTGGGTGTACCATGGATTTATATAGAGGCATTATGATATTTTCTGTCTTATTTTCTATCCCTTTCCTAATGGTTCCTAACAGTCTGACAGCTTTTTTGACTGCTGCTGCACATTGAGCAGATGTGTTCAGAGAACTATCCATGATTACTCCAAGATCTCTCTCTTGAGGGGCAACAGCTAATTTAGATCCCATCGTTTTGTGTGTGTAGTTGGGTCAGATTGTTTTCCAATGTGCATTACTTCACATTTATCAACATTGAATTTCATCCACCATTTTGTTGCCCAGTCACCCAGTGTTGTGAGGTCCCATTGTAACTCTTCACATTGTGCTTTGGACTTAACTATCTTGAGTAGCTTTGTATCATCTGCAATCTTTGCCACCTCTCTGTTTTTATCCTTTTTTCCAGACCATTTATGAATATATTGGACTGCATTGGCCCGGTACAGATCCTTGGGACACTCTGCTAGTTACTTTTCTTCACTGTGAAAACTGACTGTTTATTTGTACCCTTTATTTCCTGTCTTTTAACCAGTTACTGAGGCACGAGAGGACCTTTTCTCTTGTCCCATCACTGCTTAGTTGCTTAAGAGCCTTTGGTGACAGACCTTGTCAAAAGCTTTCTGAAAGTCCAAGTACACTGGATCCACTGGATTCCCCTTGTCCACATGTTTGTTGGCCCTCTCACAGAACTCTAGAAAATTGGTGAGGCCTGAATTCTCCTGACAAAGGCTGTGTTGACTCTTCCGCCACACAGTGTGTTCATCATAGTGTCTGATAATTCTGTTCTTTACTTTCAACCAGTTTGCCTGGCTCTGAAGTTAGGCTTATCAGCCTATAATTGCCAGCATCGCCTTTGGAGCGTTTTAAAAAAAAATTGGCATCACATTAGCTACCCTCCTGTTACCCGCACACGCTAAGGCACCCACCTTTACCCTTCCATGGGCTCAAGGCCTAACCCAGTTTATTCAGGCACCTACCAGTACCCAGTTGCTAAGTCTCAGGGTGTACTCTTCTGCAGGTTTGCGGGGACTTTTACCAGTGAAAGAGCCGTACACAATAATCTCCTTAACAGTTACCAAACGGAATACACCCGCTAAGCATACAATGCTCACCACTCCCAATAAGACACACACTTTTCCTGGTGGCCAGTCAGGATTAGATCGTCCAGGACTCCATCTTCCTGTATGGTGTGATTGGCAGGGTGTTGAGTTCTGGCATCTCTGATCTAGGGCTGTGTCCTGAAGTTAGGTTCCAAAAACCTTCCTTTTGGATCCCAGTTTATATAGTTAAACTTGAGTCCTGCTTATCTCTACCTTAACCAATCATTTTAAATGAAAAATACTGTTCGGTAGGTGTAGGGGGTCGCCACTGGGGCTCGTCCCTCTGCGGGGCGGTTGGGCACCACCCCGCCTCACTACACACACACACACCCCCCAGCCGGGTTGGGGAATACCCGGGCCTGGGGCTCAAGTGCTCAGCCTGGCCTGAGCGGCACCAGTTCAGCATGCCCTAGCCCTGAAGCAGGGCGAGCAACCCACACAGGTAACGTCAGGACTCAGACCCTCAAGCAAGGGCTGAGCAGCAACAGTTTGGAAGGCCCAGGCCCTGAGGCAGGGCGGGGCAACAAACGCAGGTAGAGTCAGGGCTCAGACCCTCAAGCAGGGGCTGAGCGGCGCTAGACAGCTAGCACTGGCGTCTGGCTGAGGGGGAGACTGCCACCCACGGTTAAGGGTGGCAGGGGGTCGCAGGCCCACCCGCTCCACTGCATCCCGGCCCGGGGCCCTAGCAGCAGTAACAGACCTGCTGCAGTCAGTGGGGATCCGGACCGCAACACACTGACATAGGTTCAGACTCATTCCCCGGGCCACTTCCTAACTCCCCCTCAAAGGGTACTTGGTTAGGCGCGGTGACTTCCATGGGCTCCTCCGAGTCGCTGTCTGGAGGCAGAGGCGGCAGCTCCTCGGGGTAGCCTGGACTGGGTAGGCTCGGTCCCTCTTCCTCCGGGTAGCTGGCACAGGGCAGACTGGGAAGCTCCTCGGGGTAGCATGGACTGGGTAGGCTCGGTCCCTCTTCTTCCGGGTAGCGGGCGCAGGGCAGGCTCGGCCAGTTCCTGGGCTCAGGCTGGGTCACAGGGGCTTCCCATTCAGGAGCTCTGGTTGTGGCCTCTGGCCAGTGCGCTGGCTCCCTCCAAAGTGAGCTCCGGGGCCGAGCTTTTATACTTCTGGGTCGGCCGGCTGACCTCTGGGGGAGGGACGCAGGTTTCTCCAGCTCCGCCCCCTTTTGCCTCTGGGGAAGCTCCTCCCTCTGCGGGGCGGTTGGGCACCACACCGCCTCGCTACAGTAGGACTTTCACCAATCACAGCCCAGTACGAAACAATTCTTGACCCAATCAGACCCCATCACCTTAGTTGATTTAAATCTTCCAAAATTAGTTATGCCACAGACAGAAACAATGAAAGAACCAAACAAAGGCCGTACAGATAAACAGTAGAGAAATGGGGCCCATAAAGGCAAAACAATGGAAGTGTAGATTTCACAGTTACAACTGTTAAGTGATTCCTAGCCAGACAAAATGCTATCAAAGTTTTCTTTCAAGATTTGAAGATCTGTTTCTTTATCTGGTGATGATGGGTCCTGTTAGGACAGGGGCACCTTCTTAACAGTCTGATGTTACACTGCTTTGATGCAATGAAGATGGTGGTTCTGGTGTTGCTCCTGTGATCTGCTCTCAGGCATTCTTGTCCTTTTGCACAAATTCATTGTGTGCGTGTGATGAATTCTAGAACCTCGTGACACACTTCATTTATCTTGCACCACGCCTGCCCTCTAATCTCTCTCACCTGAACCTTTCAGCGTTCCAGACCTCTGAGCAGCTTCAAATCAAAGCCTGCTCATCTGCCCAAGACTAAGATAGTCACCGACTCAGAAGTGACTGGCTTCAGGTCCAATATATTACAACTCGGCAGGACTAGAAATGGGAAGCTAATTTCACTCAAAAGGGGAAATCCCCAGCGGGATGCACAGCACTTGCTTCTGGCCCTACAATGTCCCAAGAATAAACATAGAAAAAAAATATAGAAAAGCCATTTTAGGTCCCTGTTAGACATTTTGGTGCCCCCATCTTCATCTGAAAGATTTAGAATCATGGTAGCAGAGGGAGATGAGCTTTAAAGGCAGAGGGATCCTAAAAGAATCCCAGGCAAAAGCGGCCCTGTCTAAAGGGGTCCTGTCTAAAACTTACCTGGCCCTTGTTTGGGATGACCTGTGTGACTCCTGAGTGGTGTAGCATCCCAAACTCAAGCTGATTAAAACCATTGATTGTGTACAGATTTCCAAACCCAAATGGGTGTTCCCCTGGCATATGACTAGATAAATCTCATTCCTCACCCCAACTTTGAAATCTCTGATTTCCCACTGCATTTCCTGCATGTCTCATGCTACACCCCAGCAGGAAGGCCAGTCTGCTGCAAAGCGTTCTGGGTGCTCTGACATCCTGCTGTGTGTGTGAAAGGGAAGAGGTGAGTAAACCAGCAGAAGGAGTCTGTCAGACAGGAAAATGGTAGGGGAGTAGAGGCGCTATAGGTGGAGACAGTGCAGGTACCAGATGACAAGCCCCAAAGAGGAAATGTTTTGGCCATAAAGCGTGTGTGGTTTTTGCTCTAATAAAAGGTGTCATTTCATCTACCTATTCCCTTATAGACTAACACCGCTGCCAGTCCTTTCTGCATTATGTATTGGAGACTTCCTTCATCTGAGCCGGATGAAATTAATGTCTTGATTCTCTCTTTTATACCAGCAGATGTTGAGCTCACAATCAAAACAGAGGAGCAACAGCCTGAAGAAGGCCCTAGCAATCTAGAGCTACCTGGGCCATTGCCAGAGGGAACAGAGGAGCGAGCTTTCCAGGGTGCTGAACTTGAAGCAGCCCCCGAGAGTCCTTGCACTTCAATCAGCTCTCCAGGTAACAACCTGGGGGAATTTACTCAGCAAGAAAGAGAACTCAGAACTGTTGCCGCCCATCCCAGGGGTGATGCAAGAATAACCCCCTATGCGTGTGCCCACTGTGGGAGGAACTTCGCTCGAAAGGACATGCTCCTATCGCACGAGAGACTCCACACGGGTGAGAGGCCCTACACGTGTGCTGACTGTGGGAAGAGCTTTAGACTCAAGATCAGCTTTGTGAAGCACCAGAGATGCCACACCAAGGAGCGGCCCTATCCGTGTAACGAATGCCAGAAGAGCTTCAAGTGCCACTCGGCGCTGGTGCGGCACCAGATGATCCACAGGGGAGAGCGGCCGTATAAATGTGACCAGTGCAACAAAAGCTACAGCCGCAAGGAGCACCTCCAGAACCACCAGCGGCTGCACACCGGGGAGCGGCCCTTCCAGTGCACAACCTGCGGGAAGAGCTTCAGTCAAAAGTTTGTGCTTGTCTCACATCAATGGATCCACACGGGGGAGTGGCCCTATAAATGCAGGGAGTGCGGGAAAGGCTTCAGTGAGAAATCCAAGCTGACCACCCACTACAGGATCCACACCGGCGAGAAGCCCTTCAGCTGCGCCCAGTGCGGGAAGAGCTTCCGCCTCAAGGTGAGCTTCTTAAGGCACCAGACGAGCCATGGCAGTGAGAAGCCCTATCCATGCACTCAGTGCGGCAAGAACTACAGCTACCTCTCCGGCCTCCTCCGGCACCAGCTGATCCACGCTGGGCAACGGCCGCACCAGTGCAACGAGTGCGGCAAAAGCTATGCTGAGAAATACCGCCTGCGGAATCACCAGCGCGTGCACCTGGACGAAGGACCCCAGCGGTGCGTCCCGTGCGGGAAGAGCATCTCAGGGAAGCAGGACCTCCTGAGCCACCAGCAGGGCCATGCCGATGGACGCCATCAGCGCGCCACATGCGGGCAAAGCGCCTGGCTCGCGGAGAGCGGCGTAAAACACCAGAGACACCGAGGCAGGGAGAAGCCCTACGAATGCAGCGACTGTGGGAAGAGCTTCAAGTGCCAGTCGGAGCTCACTCGCCACCGGCGGGTCCACACTGGGGAGAGGCCTTACGAATGCACCCAGTGCGACAAAAGGTACAGCCAGAAGTACCATCTCCTCCAGCACCTGCGTGCTCACACCGGGGAGCGGCCCCATCAGTGCAGTGACTGCGGGAAGAGCTTCATCCGGAAGGAACATCTCCTGAAACACCGGCGGATCCACGCCGGAGGGAGGCCTCACCCGTGCCACGAATGCGGGAGAAGCTTCCAATATAAGCATTTGCTGATAGACCATCAGAGGGCGCATGGGGCGGAGTCAGATCACCTGGCGGTTTCCCCAAGGACTGAAGCCTGGGTTCCTTAATGCAGAAATAGGTTCCGGCCCACCACGTAGCTTCTAGCAAGCAAAGCAAATCCAGGACAGAGGGTCTGTGAGTTAACACACTCGCCGCGCCCCGATCTGCCAAGCACTTCCATGCATGATTAACTTTAAGCATGTGACTTCAATGGGACCAGTCACAACCTTCGTTTTTGTAGGTTCGGGCTCCGTGTCTGTGTATATCAACAGCATCCAAAGCTGCTGAACCCTCTGAGAGCTGGAGGAACATTCACTGCCGGAGATTGTCACCCTTGGGGCTGAGAGGGAGCCAACGGGGAGAGGAGGATGAGACCTGAGCCCTATCTGGCAGACTGGGTTAAACTGGAAACTGACTAGAAACTTTTGATAGCTAGATTGTTTCCCCTCCCCGCCTTTGTGTACAGCACGGGTCTCTCTCAGCCTGCAGCTGGTGTCTGGTGAGAATTCCCATCACAGGTTTGTTTTATACGTAGTGTGTGTGTGTGTGTGTTTGTGTGTGTGTCCCCCCCATGGGCTCCGGTTTGCATGTGACCATTCTCTTCTAGCTGTGAGTTGTAGGCTACTTGTGTTTTACCACTGTTCCCTTGTGGGGTTCTGGAAAGACTCTCTCTGGAAAGAATGGAGGGTGAGTGAGCTATTGCCCATGTGCATGTCTTCTAGAGACAGGACAGGACTGCTCATGCATGGCCTTTGGGGCTGGAGCCAGCCCTATCCCGGCAACTCAAAATAGGTTCTTTGGGCTGAGCATTGGATTGGAAGTCGTGAGTTCTAATCCAGCCTCTGCCTGTCTGGCCTTGGGCTGTGCCTCTATGGAGATGATCCGGGGCTCCCTCATTACGGGGGTGTCAACATCAAGCAAATGCAGGGGTTTGAACGGGTCTCAGTGTTAAACACAGTGATTGCATTCCTGCTGCTACCGGCTCGTGGCTGATAGCCGTGGCGGAACGTGTCTCTTCTAGAAAGGGGAAGGAAGGACTTGTTGTGGTTCTTCAGTGACCAGCCCGAGCGGTGGCCACTTGTCTACAATTTGTGCAAGTGAAAGTGTTTGCTTGTGTTCTGGCAGTGCTGTAACCACAAACAAACTCTCCTTGATGCGGCCTGTTGTGAGAGGGCCGTGGCTGGCAGGTGACCTATGTCATTACATTCAGAAGGGAGGAGGGCTTGTATATGACTTTGGATAACGTGTGACTTTATCGCATTCATCGGTTATAAACTAAACGTGTTTGGTTTACTAGATAATCTGTTTAAACTGAGTTGTGTGTAACTGTCAGAAATAACAAGGGCCCCGGAGGTGGCAGTTCCTACATATGACCCCAAGCCCCTCGGGCAGATGCTGGGAGGAAAGCAGGGCTTACAACCACCAGGATCTTGGCAGGTGCTCTCAAACCTACTGAAGTCATGAAAGGGGGATGCTGCAGAAGGACAGGCAATACAAGCTGCCCTCTGCCCCATCTCAAGTGCTTGTTTCTCTCTTACAAAGGAGAAGTGGTGATGCATTTTCAATCCATGTATGACACTAAATAATAAAGGAGCAGGTGCATTGTGGATACTGAGTTCTGACCCCAAATGGTTAATCTGACAGCGGGAGTCATCACAGGAAGGGGGAACAAAGCCAAGGAAGGTTCTGTGACTGGGTGAACATCATGAAGGTTACAGAGGCGTGTTGAATAGACACAGCTGGATTCTAAGCCCCGGTGAAGGAGTGAGTTTAAATAAACTCTTTAAAAAGCCACATGTTTTCGAACCCAGCTCCCTAGGAAGACATGAACTAGTAGTGACACTTTTTCCTTCTACCATTTCATTGGAGGCAGGGTGTAGCCGGGTGGCTACCCACTCCAACCCTGAAGGGGTTAAAACAGCCCAGCAGAGGGTTGTAGCTGGGAAGGGGATTGATAACAGCTGGGCTGATAGGGAAGGCAGCCCCAGCTGTAGCCAGGGCCCAGCTAGCCCTTATACGAGGGCAGTGGGCCAGAAGGAGACAGACACTCTCTCTAGCTACCTGGAGGGAGGGGGATCTGGCTGCCTAGAAAGGGAGGAAGGTACCTAGGCTAGGGCAGTACTGGGGAAGGGGCAGGCTGAGTGGGGGAGCTCAGGCCTGGCGTCCTCCCAGGCTGCAAGCCTGACACAAAGGCTCAGAAGGGTACTGGGATTGGTGAAGGCAGCAGGCCCAACCCCCCTTGCCTGTGAGGACTGGCTATGACACTGCAGTCTGCCCCAGGGAACGGGGGCTGTATGGGGACTGGCAGTAGCCCATAGGCTGAGGCAAGGTGGGATTAGGGGGTGGGGGTTCCCCAGGGAGGGGAGACCTACGGAGAGTGGGGTTTACTGCCTGGGGGGGCAGCACCCCAGCTAAGGGGGCCGCAGGGTCTGGGAGGGACCTTGGACCGATGATAGGCAGGACATCAACCTGCAGGGGGCACTCCAGAGGCCAGAAGAGTTGATTCCCCAGAGGACCAGCAGGAGGCACCGCAGGGGTGAGGCCTCACCCTGTCACACAGGGAAAGAAGCGTTCACTACAGCAACATTCCCATGGGTGTGACTCTGGAGTGGCCCTGGTTCAGCAAAGCTAATGACTTATTACTAAATTAACTGCGGCCTCAACCCTCACGGTGGCGGTCTGGCAAAATTTGCATGAACTTCCCCTGCGGACCTGAGGTAGCATGCATTTATTTAACTCACTTGTACCAACGTTTTCCCCCTTCCAGAGGAGCTGGCCATCCCTACTCTAGCTGTATTGAAAATGTACTTAAGTTCTGCCTGATCCCCGGAAAGCTGCCGATTGATGTCCAATGGCTGTAGAATCAGGTCTTAACTTCCTGTCCGTGCTAGGTGGTTAAATTGCACTCTGCCTCCCTTAGCTGGAGCAGAGTCTGGAGGGCAGTAGAGAGCCCGTCTGGCTACTGGCAGCTGGTTCATTATAAGCCGAGTGTGCTGAGTCAGAATGGCCCTCTTGTCACTGGTATCAATGTCCACCATCCCCACGCTGCATGTGCTTGTAATGGGGATGCTCACCTCTGCAGTGCCTGCTGGTGGCCAGGGGGGGTACCGCAGACCCTTTCCCACTCCTGGCAGCTCCTGGGACGTTGTCCACCAGGCTTGCTGGGTCTTCAGGGGCTTAGGCCTCCAGCCGGCTCACACAGTCAAAGTAAACCCCTTCCAAAGTCCAACAGAACGGTCTGCCCTCCCCAGAGTCCTCAGCCCGAGCTCTGGGCCATTTAGCTTCAGCCCTTCATTCAGGCTTGCAAAGGAGCCTTGTCCTCTTCTCAGGGTTTACCTCACTTTGCCAGTGGGGGAAGCCGGGCCACCCCCCTGCTCCAGTTTCCATCTAATAGATGCTATAAGCAGCAGCCACGTGCTACCCAACTGCAATTCTTTGCTGCTCTTTCCCTGGCCCTCTTATCAGCCTCTCTCGCCAGCTTCAGCAAATGCAGCCACACCCTAACTCTGGCAGTCCCTCGAGCTTCTGCAGCTGGAGAGGCACCCTGCCTCACCCATCTGGTCCCAACCAGGAACTGACTGCTAGGCCACGGCAGATAGCCAAGCCTGCTGGGTTCTGATTGGTTTCTTCCCTGAGGCCTCCTTAGGCAGGCCTGGATGACCCACCTTTACTGCTCTTCTCCAGGGGTGGGGTCTAGTAGGACCCCAGGGCTTCCTGGAGGAGCTGTAAAAGCCAGGTGCATACCGCTTACAGTGCTAGTTTAATTTTTCTTGGAGTGGAGCCTCTTTCTGGGTTGCAATTCATGGCCTGTAATATTATATAGGACTAGGCCCAAAAGCAAGGTGTAAAGTGCCCCATTCATCTCAAGGAGGTGCTGCATCTGACCCCAAATGATGACAACTTAAACATCATTAACATTAAATATTTCAATGCTGGTTACTGGCTGAGGACCATCTGCCTCCCCTGGGACTGTGGATGGAGTGTGAGTATCTGGTCCTGGATGGAGAGGCCTGCTCCACGGTTCTCTGGTTCAGTCACGCACTGCTCACAATCCTTGAGCTGTGCTCAGAGCAGCTCCATGGGTAGTGACTGTCAAAATGCCCAGTTCAGGCCCCTACTGGTGCTCGCTAAACAATTCCCAGCTGGCAAGGCAGGGGTAGCACCCTTGGGGATGGCAATAGCAAATAAATACATAGGGCAGAAGGGGCTGGCTTAAGAAGACTGCTAGGGCTCAAAGTGCCCCTGAAGTCTCCTATCAACCACCAGGGGCCCATGGCTTCCAGTAAATGCTGTAACAGTCACTCCGGGCTCCTCCCCTGCCAGGCAAGCGCTGGGCTCCTTGCACAAGCTACGGGAGGGCTGCAGGGACCAGCCCAGCATGGGCCAGGGAGGGAGGGTAAGCGAAGACCCTGAACTATGTATACAACAAGGGGGTCTTAGTCTAATAGGGGAGCCAAGAGGAGAAGACTTAGTGCAGGACTGCCCCACCCCCCCAGTGAGAGCCCTGCATGGGCAGCAGCTATGGCCACCGGTCCCAGGCCAGTGTTGGCCCAAGCCGCCAGGGAAGGGCTGCGGGAAGCTGGCTGTACAAGCCGATCAGGGCCCAGGGCGGGGCTGGGGTTGTAGCCTAGCTGGGACAGGCAGGATGTGCCTGACTGCCAGCCCACACACAGGAGTACAATTGAGACAGGCACAACCTGGGTTGTTAGTCCAGCATTGGAGAGGCCCTTGAAGAACTTACCAAGGGCTCCTTCTCCCAGCAGCCTGACTCCAGTGGGAGTGATGAGGCTACATGGCTCAACCTATAGGAGGGACCCCAGTGTAGCTAACGTACAGGCTGGGGAGGTAGGAGATGCAATACCCAGAAATCACTGTGAATGGTGCTCAGTAGCTGTTACAGGAAATGCTAGCCGGTCACTCCCTTGTGTTACACCATCTGAGCACTGAGTGCACCATTATGCCTATACAGCACACACCTGGCGTGAGCAATGGAGGGCAATGGGATGCGTTCACTGCAGCATTGTGGCATGGAGTGAGGACATCAGGCCCCTCTGTACAGCTCTGGGGAGAGCAGAGCTTCAACCTCCTCCACTTCCACCTACATCAGCAAGATCCAGCGGGCAGGCATGCCCGAACACTGAGGGCTAGATGATGTGTGTACGCCACGGCTCATAAGAGCCAAGAAGCACTGGCCACGTGCCGGTGCCTGAAGAGAGACCCCTTGAAATGGGCTGATTTTTTCAGAGGGGCTGGACACCTTGTTTGCCCCCAACATCAGTAAGGGGTCTAAGAGCCCAGCTCTTCTGCAAGCTGGGTCGCTCGCTCTCAGGCCCCAGACAGAGCCTGTGTTTACCTGGCTGGCAGGGGAATTGCACGCTCTGGGCGCTGCCACTCATCCAACAGGCAGGAGCGGCTCTAAGGTTTTTGCTGCCCCAAGCGTGGAAGTTCTGCGGACGCCTGCGGGTGATTCTGTGGCATTTCTGCGGGAGGTCCACAGGTCGCAGAGCCTTGTCATCCCCACCGAATCCACAGCAGCCATGGACCTCCCACAGGCATGCCGGCCCTGCCAACAGGACACTAGGAAGGAACAGTGCCAAACTTTTTAGATGCCTGCAAAGTTTGAGCAGCTGACCGAGCAAGTCAACGGTGGAGCTGGCCCGAGCTCCCAGCCTGGTGCCCGGCTCTGTACAGCTGCCAGCCTCTCCTGCTCCAGGAGAACTTCCTGGCATCCCACTAACGCTGGATGATACATGCCAAGCAAGTTATGTGCTTCTGGCCTAACGCTGCAGGCCTGCTGTTCTTGATGAGGCTGGATGACATCCTCCCCTCCCACGAGAACGGGAAGGATTCTGTCCTCCAGCTTCCTGCCAAGGTCCAGTGGGATTTGGGCCCAGACATATTCCACCATCCCAACACTGAAATAAAAGACCATCAGTTGGCCTGAATTCAGGTCCTATTCCAAGATAATAACCAGCCAAGGCACAGGGAATTAACCTTTTTATTGTCCATTTACAGCTCAGCCACTGAGTGCAAGAGATCCAGGATCAGGTTACGGTGATAGAACTGGACTCACTGACTAATCAGTGCAACTGTGTCTTGTTACCCAAGGTAAAAACCATCAGTCTTTTAAGGAGGTGGCTGAGCCAGAAGCCAGAGGCAGTCTGTCTTGCGGAGGCTGGCTGTTGCACTCCACACACGTTTGCCACCAGCACTACCCAGGCGGCTGTGGTCCGATACCATGCTACATTTACTAGGACTTTCCCCCCATTCTATGGGTACATGTCCCTTATGGGAGGCCTGAGTTAGATATTAGTGGCAATATCTTGCACGTCTTGTTCTTTGCAGTCTTCCAACTATAGGTACTGGAAGTTCACCCTTGACTCTACCACTGATATGCAGCTGCCTTTGGAGTCGAACATGGCAACAGTTTAACTACAGACAGTAACATGGAAAAGCAGGAAGACTCTCCCATCTGACTGAAAGTATGGGGACAGTTTTCCAGGTTGGCTGAATGCTGTTACCGGCGATGGGATTGGGCCAGGACAGCCCTCTGGACACAGCTCAGGAGATCTTTAATGAGGATAGGTGGTGGACCCCAGGCTTAAATCTCACCCAACCGCCAGCACCTCCAGAAGCACTGTGCCCCTTGGCACCATGTCGGGCCTTGGGTTCAGCCCCAACCCACATGGAAGAGTCATCTTTCGAATTCTCTTCCTGCCTCCAGCAGCTGGTCCCCTGTCGAAGCACTGACCTGGTGTGACTAAGCTTAGAGTGTGAGAGGCTCGGCCCCAGGTGAGAAAACACTCTTTAAAAGGCGAGCTGCAACTACTCACGGCCGTCTTTCCCCTTCTCGTGGTGGCTAGGCCACAGATGGAGTTTGATGAGCCTGCTACAGCGTTGGCTAAAGCTATGTCTACACTTTTGGCAGCAGGTAGAGTCCAAATGCTGCACAGACATAAACAGCCATGTAGAGAGTAAGACACGGTTTAGGTCAGTAGCGTGCCCTATGCACCTGAACTTTAGGGCATATTCACACAACACAGCTCTCTGCATGCCCAAGCAGCACCTTCCATGTCCTGTTACCTCCCCCTACCAGAGCCCTTCACTGCGCCATGCAGCTACAGGCAAAGTACCTGTACTCATCACGCGGCTGTACACGTAGACGTGTAAAAAAAAAAAATTTTTTTTAAAGCTCCAGCGGCATTCCCGGCAATTACAGGCCGGTAAACCTCACTTCAGTACTAGGCAAACTGGTTGAAACTTTAGTAAACAGAATTACCAGACACACAGGTGAACATGGTTTGTTCGGGGAAGAGTCAACATGGTTTTAGTAAAGGGAAATCATGCCTCACCAATCTATTGGAATTCTCTGAGCGGGGTCACCAGACACGTGGATAAGGGTGATCCAGTGGATATAGTGCACATAGATTTTCAAAAGCTTTTGACAAGATCCCTCACCAAAGGCTCTTAAGCAAAGTAAGCTGTCATGGGATAAGAGGGAAGGTCCTCTCACGGTGAAAAGACAGAAAACAAAGGGTAAGGATAAATGGTCAGTTTTCACAAGAGCGAGAGGAAAATAGTAGTGTCCTGCAAGGGTCTGTATTGGGACCAGTGCTGTATGACATATTCATAAGTGATCTGGAAAAAGATGTAAACAGTGAGGTGGCAAAATTTGCAAACAATACAAAATTACTTGACAGAGTTAAGTCCAAAGCAGATTGGGAAGAGTTACAAAGGGATCTCAAAACTGGGTGCCTGGGCAACAAAATGGCAGATGAAATTTAATGGTGATAAAATGCGAAAGTAATGCACATTGGAAAACATAATCCCACTCTTACATAAAAAATGATGTATGAAGATAGATCTTGGAGTCATCAGGGATAGTTCTCTGAAAACATCTGCTCAATGTGCAAACAGCAGTCAAAAAAACTGAACAGACTGGCACTAGGAAAGGAATAGATAATAAGAGAAAATATCAAACAGCCTCTGTGTAAATCCATGGTACGCTCACACCATGAATACTGTGTGCAGATCTGGTCACCTCATCTCAGAAAAGATGTATTGGAACTGGAAAAGATACAGAGAAGGGCAACAAAAATGATTAGGCGTCTAGAACAGCTTCCATATGAGAAGAGAGTAAAAAGACTGGAACTTTTCAGTTTGGAAAGGACGTGACTAAAAGGGGATATGATAAAGGTCTATAAATGCTGACTGGTGTGGAGAAAGTGAATAAGGAAATGTTATTTACTCCCCATAACACAAGAACAAGGGGTCACCCAATAAAATTAATAGGCAGCAGGTTTAGAACAAACGTACGAGGAAGTACATCCTTATAACGCACAGTCAACCCGTGGAACTCTTTTCCCAAGGATGTTGTGAGGCCAAAATTGTAACAGGATTCAAAAAAGGAACTAGATAAGTTGATGGAGGATAGGTCCATCAATGGCTATTAGCCCAGATAGTCAGGGATGGAGCCCCAAGCTCTGAACGTCCTTAGCCTCTGTTTGCCAGAAGCTGGGAATAGGCGACAGGGGATGGATCACTTGATGATTCCCTGTTCTGTTCATTCCTTCTGGCACTGGCCACCGTCGGAAGACAGGATACTGGGCTAGATGGACCATTGGTCTGACCCAGCATAGCTATTCTTCTGTTCTTAGCCTTAAACAGCTGAATCTTTTAGTCCAAGAGGAGAGAGGCTCATGAGCTGATATCCACCTATCCCAGGTTCAATCCCCACTGCTGGGGACTTACCCAGCGGCATAACAAATAGCTCATACACTTAAATAATTTCTCTTATGTCTTGCGTATCCCCCAGCACACTGATGGTCTCCTGATGTATGCTCCAAGCGAAGCTCTCCATGTGGACCCTTTGTCCACTGCAGTCATGAGAACAACCCTAGTGCATTTTTTAAGGGGCAGGCACCCGGCAATTGACTAGACCCCTTCTCCACTGACCTTTGGAGTGCCGCCTTGCCCCATGCAACAGCTGGCTACAGATCATCGGCTGGCCAGATGTTGCGGCCCCCACAGGTGTGCCGTGCTTCTGGAAATGGCGTCACACGCTGGGTGCGGCCGCCTTGCCACGCGTTTTCTGGTGCAGGACAAACACCGGCTCCACGGCGCAGGTTTTCGGGCAGTCGGCGCAGCGGAGGGGCGCCCGCCGGGCATGGATCTGCTGGTGCTTGGTCAGCGTGGAGCGGCGGCCGAAGCGCTTGCCGCACACCTTGCAGGGGAAGGGCTTCTCGCCAGTGTGGATGCGGAGGTGCTCAGTGAGGTGCGACTGCTTGCGGAAGCTGCGGGCGCAGCGGCTGCAGGGGTAGGGCCGCTCGCCCGTGTGGAAGCCGTGGTGCTTGACGAAGTCGCACTTGAAGACGAAGCGTTTCTCGCACAGGGTGCACTGGTAGGGGCCGTGCTCCAGGTGCACCCGCCGGTGAACGCGGAGGTAGGCGCGCCGGCGGAACCGCTTGTGGCACAGGCTGCAGGGGAAGGGCTTCTCCTCCGTGTGGCTCAGCTGGTGCCGTTGCAAGGCTGGCGGGCTCCTGAAGCTCTGGGGGCACAGGGAGCAGGGGTGCAGCGTCTTGGCCGCGTGGCTGCTCCGGTGCTTGCTGAGGGTCGACGGCCATCGGAAGCTTTTCTCACACAGGCTGCAGGGGTAGAGCTTATCCCTGGCCGGATGCTCCGGCGCTCGGCCCAGGACACTCGCCCCTGGGAACGGCCTCTCCTCCTTGAAGGTCAGCGGTTGTGACCAGACCCCGTTCCCGTGGCCCTGGGGCCAACACGGTGCCTCTTGCCCGGGACCGGTCTGGTGCCGGACGGTGCGAGTCTGCCTGCCAAAGCGCCGGTCGCCCGTGCCATTCAGACCTGGCCTCTCCCCAGCGTGAGCCCTCTCGTGCCGCAGGGCGTAGGCCTGGGTGCTGAAGCTTTTGTGGCACCCACGGCAGGGGTAGGGCTTGGCTGCCGGGAGGCTGAGGCAGGGCCGCTTGCGGAGGGGCTCCCTGCCCTGGGCGGCGCACAGGCCTGGCCCCGCGTGGGTCTCCTGATGCTTGTTGAGGGTGGAGCGCCGGGTGAAGCTCTTGGAGCAGAGGCT